>WBNH01006076.1:479096-569949 GCA_013401255.1 Urocolius indicus
CGTGGCGCGGGGGCCCGCTCGCCTGCACGCGCCTGCAACCGCTGCCCCGCGCGCCCACCGCGCCCCGCGCACTCTCCGCGCGACGGCGGCGCCCACCCCTTTGCCTACGGAGAGTGTGTTATGGGGGCGGCGAGAGGGGTTCGCTGTCGGCGGCGGCGGGTGTGGGGGGACAGTGTGCGGCTGAGCCGGGGGGGATCTGCCGTTTGCCATTTCGGATCCTGCACTCTCGGGCTAAGCCGTGTCTGTTTCAAGTTACTTGTGTCATTACGCTGCCCTCGCTGCGTGCTGCAAGGGGGACGGGGCTTGGTGTTGGGTGTTAGTGGACCTCGTCTCCAACTCCTCGTCCCCCCCCAACCATGTGTATCATTCTGTGTATTGCCAGAGGTGTTTGCACCCCACCCCTCAAGATCATCTGTAGTTCTCAGGCGTCCCCTTTAGTGCTCTGCATCATGCTGCATATTGCTAGAGGTCCCCCCACAAAACCATACAGCCCAACGCTGTGCTGGGAATTGCCAGAAACTCTCTCATCAACATCACACAGCCTTTATTTCTCCCCTAGTACTCTACATCATTCTGGGTATTTCTAGAGGTCTCCCACAAAATCCTACAGCATCCCTCACATCTGCTCCCCCCAACAATACTGGGCATTGCCAGAGACCCACTTCTGCCTCTCTCCGATCACATAGGTTTTTACTCTCCTCTCAATACACATCCTTCTCGATATTGCCAGAGGTCTCCCACAAAATTGCTGAGTTTTCCCCCAGTATTGTGCATTATACCACATATTTCCAGAGAGCCCCCAGCCCAAAATGAGGTAGGAGTTTAATATTTTTGCAATCAGGTGAAGGCTGCCACAGGGCACTCTGCATCCAAATCTTGACCCAAAGTCCCCTCCCCAGCAGCAATTTCTGAGTGATTGATAACTTTGCACAGGAAACAGAAACAGAAAATGGTGTGAATTCAGGATGAAGGGATGGTTGCTTGTACTTGGCATTTCCGGGTGGTGCTGTGATCTGCTGAAGCTTAAATTTCATGCAGAGGAAGTTTTTGTCTGTTTCTTTGGTAATTATTTCCATTACGAGGATTCTGTTTCAGAGGGAAACGGTTTGGCAGGGCTTTATCAGTGCATGCTGTGCTCAGCTCTGGCTCTGTCAATTGCTGTGACCATCTCCTCTTTGCTTACCTACAGACCTTCCACATCTGTAGTGTTTACAGAGGAGAGGAGATGGGCAGCAGGAGGAGGAACAGAGAAAGACAATTCTGATTTATTCAGTGCAATGGTAGTGATTTTCTCTTCCCCTGCCTCAACTTAGGGATCACTAGGGCAGAGCCCTCAGGGCTTAGGCACTTCACCGACGTGCTCAGACTTTATTGGAAGAGGCTGTGGTTTTGTGTCCATCTGGATTTACCCCACACAGCACAAGGTGCCAAATCAGTGGATTACACTGCAGCCAAAGGGCCCATAATTAGGAGGCATTGCATTTTCAGAGGCTTTCCTTTGACTTTCTCTCCACATCCCAGGTTGTGTCTGCCAGAAATTACAGTTGGAAGTTAAAAGTGCAGTCCTTACTAGGCAAAACTGTTTATCCCAGTTGGGATTTTACTAGTGTAAGGATTTAAGGACCTGATTAGATGTTCTCTGCCCTTGAGGGCACCACCCTGTGGGGTGTGCAAAGAGTGAAGGAGTTGCTTACTTAAGGATTTGTCCAAAGCAAAGCAAAAAAATATAGGCCCTGAAGAAAATTCCTGTCCAACTTATTATTCATTAAATCATTTCCCAAAACAGGTGGGGTTTGGAGGTCTGTTTCAACTCTCATAAAAACAAAGATGAAATGTGAAGAGCTAGATTTCCCTGATTTTTTTTGTTCCTATGAAAACCAAAAATCAAATCCCCACCAGCCTTGACCTTTTGGATGCCACAGTGACATCTGTGCTCAGTTACTTATCGGGCTGCTCCAGAAAAACCTGCAAAGTATTCCCCTTTCAGCAATTGATTCTTAACTTTACTGATTTAATGCAATAGAACAGGTAGCCAGGTTCTCTCCGGTACTGAGATTTCTTCAAATGATGGCTCCCTGGTGTTGAACAGGCAATCTTAAAGTGAGCTTCAACTGGTCTCATTGCATGAGAAAAGTTAGTAAACACTATTGCATCTCACAAAAGAAGAATAAAAGTAATGGATTTTGTTTAAGAGCAGTTTGCATCAATGCTTTTCTCACTGATTCAAAATTCTTTGCAAAAGCTGGTATTTGCACCATTTAAAATATATTTTTGCATTAGTTAAGAGTTTTTTGTCCCAGAAAATGACAAATTTGAAACTGAAACAGGAGGAATTCTACATATGCCATCCTCAGAGCAAATATGCAAGTAAGATGTAAAATACATAAGCAGAATACTATCTCCTGAGGAGCACAGATGACTTCAGACCTCTGTAAGCTGCTAAGGAAGATTTTACAATGGCAGCACTCTCATCAAAAAACAGAACTGTTTAGGCTGGATATTCACAGTAGTCCCCTCAGGTCTGAACTTCTAAAAACAAATCTGTAAAACCCCAATGTCGGCACAGACAGCTTGGTTCAGCATGCTGAGGTACATCGTGTACAATGACCCACTTTTCCTGGAGTGGTAAATCAATCACTGCACTGTCACACACCAGTTCAGGGGCTGTAGCAGCGGAAGTAGCTTTGTTTCCCATGAGCAATTTGGGTGGGCAGAGAAATGGAAAGATATATGATGGAGATCTAGAGAACCAAATTAAACACGGGTAAATGAGAATCCATTTCCTGCAGTATCTCTGTGCCTGCGGCACGCTGTCTATCAACAATACACAGGTACAAACTGGCCTGGAGATGTATCTTTAACTATCCAAACAGAGAAAACTGCATCAGTAGCATGCTGTTCTGCCAGACTGGTGCCACGTGACTAGGGAGCCTGTACGTTACATAGGACAGCTGATTCTTTCCCAATAACTGAAGTACTGTTGTGATTAAAATAACTTCAACTGTATGAAAAGACTGTAAAGGGACATTGTAGTACAGTGCAGTTAAACCAGATTGATGGGTGTTCTGCAAGTCTTGCAATATTTACCGTTAAACGTAGTGGGCGCTGTGAAGGTGAAAGGAATAGGATCAGCATCTCTGCTTTGCATGGAACAGTGAATAAAAGATAACTTTTATCTTTTTTTTTTCTCCTCCTGTTTGAACAGGTAATATTTTTACACTGCCTTCATCAACATATGGGCATCACTCCTGGGAAAGAAATGAAAGTCTGTTAATTTATTTGATCAGACATGAGAAATAATAGAAAACTGAAAGGAAGACTCACATTTGTCATATGTTTGAACTAGTGGAAAGCTGAAGAAAGCAGAAAAATATTGCAAGAAGTTCAAAGACGAGAAGGTTTATTGAATTAGGAAAATATTAATAGCATTAATCATTTCCAAACCAGGCTTCTTAACATCTATAATGACTATATAAAAGATTGGGGAAATAAAAATCTAAGGAAAAAAAAAATGGATATAGAAAATTACACCTTTTTTTGGTGTTTATTAAGAAAGGGATGAGTTTTCATTGATTTACGTCCAGCCACCCTCATGGGAATGGTTAACCTGTGGGGAAAATACCAGGTGAGGATCTAGCTCTGAAAGTATAAATCAGTGTGAAGTACTGAGAAGCAGCTACAGTTCAGACTATAAGTAATGTGAGGTATAAACTTCCAGGTTAATTCAGTAGTCCTAGGTCCTGTCCAGCTTTGCACAGAAAGAAAAAAATAAAGGAAGAAATTTGAACTTGTAGTTTTATAAATGATATTATTGCAGGGTTACTTTCTCATAGCCTCAGGACAGATGCATTTTCTCAGAGGACACTGTGAGGCTTTGAAAGCCTTAACAGGGCATCTGAGCACCCGCTGAGAAACAGAAGTGGAGGGCAAGCAAAGGAACTGTGAAAAAAAAACCCCAACAAACCCCAAAAGAACTAAAGAGGGCTTTATTTTGATATAATCATAGCAAACATCTGTGTTGTTTGATTTATGAAGATATAAAAATAGATTAAACCACAGAGGCGGGTAAGGCAAAAGGTATGAAAAATGTTGATGGGTGATGCAAACATATGCTGCAGGTCAGAGATTACTGCAAGTATTGTTAGTCTGCACATCTGTAGCACTACCTTGAGTGATCCTCCAAGATGTCTTGGCTGGGCCATGTCCCACAGGGTTTTGCACAAGGTTCTTTTGGCAGACCAGTACAGTTATTTTCTTGTGGTCTAGAAAAGGAACCTCCACTTTAGCGTGCTCTTAGGCAGAATCTTTCCAAACAGAAAACTGATCACGTGCTGAAATACCTATTTGAAAGCCTCATCTTAATCTTGAAGTTACACAGCTCTTTTGTCTCCTGAAATGGCCTTAAAATGACTGTGTTCTGTAAAAGTACGTTAGTAACTGGCACAGTGGAGGGTCAGGCTGATCAGCAATGAGTTTCTTTCAAAAGCAACAGTAGTTCAGAGTCCTATGGTTTGACCTTGCTAGGGCTGTAAGTGTGTATTTAATTCACAAATCCTTTCCTGTTAAAAGAAGGGAAAAAATCTATTGTCAGTGCAGCAGTGAGCAGAGCAAGCATGTTAATGACGAGCTGAGGGACAGGCGTGGTAGACACAATTTACTGTCCTTGCTTGTCTGTTACCATGTAAGTAGCTCACCAGGAATATACTGTCTTTGCAGAATTTAAGATGGAAACTAATAAGACAATAGACTTAGGAACTGTCATTGCTGGTGAAAAAAAAAAAAAACAAAACTGTTCATAGGGTTAAATAATATTTGAGTTTAATTTAAGTCTTGGAAACATCAGTTGCAGAAAAGCAAAAATCCTTTTGACTGGGAAGACTCTGTCCAGCCTCCATGTTTTTAACAGTGTCATGCAGCTTGCCAGTGAGATAACTGCAACTATCTTTTTTTTTTTTCTATACAGTGAAGTTGATCGCAGAGTTTGCAGGCAGCATGAACTCAGGCTGAAAATAAGTTACTGTAAGGAAAAGCGTGGGTGCAGTGTACTGGACCTAGACATATTACAGACACAGTTACTAGGAACAATCTTCTTGTCTCTAATAATGTCAGCTTCCAGGCTCCTTTCTTCTAGAGGACTCCAGAAAGCCAGTATCACAATGGGATATCTACTCTTGTAATGGCCTCATGCATTACAACCTAAACATCAGACTCCATTAAATTGGTGAGAATTAATAAATTTATGAAGGTGGAATTTGTGCTGTGCCTTTTCCTCCCTTCCATCTCACTGCTACTTTCTGTCGAAGGAGTTAGTGCAACATGCTACTGCTTTCTTGCATGGATGTCAAAAAGATGTGTCAAAATCTACTTGTGAAGGGTAAAGCCACAGGTGCGCAATGGTCCCAAGGGGGAGAGGCAGTAATGGCACTGTAACAGGACACAACCTTTTAATATAAAGCCATTGCAAATAGTGTCCAAAGACAGGCCTCTGAAATTGCTCCACAATGAAGACCAATCAGGCAGACTGCAAAAAACCACTTTCCCAGCCAATCCCAGGAGCATACTTTAAGGGAAAAAAAATAATCTGTTCTATAAATGGTAGGAAAAGGCTTGACAGAACAAGGAAAGAAATAACATCTGAGGGTTACAGAGACAAGTAGCTTTATTTTGGGCCACGTGAGTTGCAATAGGGAAATGCAGGTTGCAGATTGCAGCATAGTTCCGTCTTTGCCATTCCTCTTTGGTTTTGGTTTTTGGGCTTTTTTTCCTTATAACATTATCAGTTACTCAAATATGGGCTTGTGTGAAGCACTCTGGATTTGAGTCTGAATAAGTAGTATATTAGCTAATATGATTCCATTGAAAAGGGATTCCATAGTCAGTGCCTCAATTAAATGAAGAAGTGTCAATATTAATAAACCTTTCAAAGAAAGGGAGAAAATCAGATACTAATGGTGACCCCACAGACATGAGTGCTAGTCAGATCAATACATACCCATAAGCACTGATGGAAATAGCTAAACAACAACAGATCTAGGCCACTGAGATTTGGCAGTACATCACACCCACAAAGTATCCTTTGTTTTCTCTGATTTTGCTTTCCATTCCAGTACTCTCCAGCCAAAGATCAGTGTCATGAGCACAAGCTACTTGTCTACAAACATTTTCTTGCTGGAGTTCATCATGTCTCCTCTTGATGCCTGCTCTGAAAAACGTTTCTTGGAAGTCTAAAGATACTGTCCAAAAAGTTGAATAAGCAGTAATCCAAACCCCTGCCAGTTTACATCTCTAATGCAACTGAAATGATTTTCATTCATCTTTTCAATTGTCATCAAATATAGATCCACTTTAGCTGGGCATAACTCCACTGACGTAAATGACTGGGCATTCACTTTCTTGGAACTACACCTACTTGGATACAAGTCAAAGTTTTGCCACTGCAAGGAGGGATGTGACCAAATACCACAAAAATGCAGTTATTGCTTTCTACAGTGTTTTGCTACTTTGGAAGTATTGCAAGACTGTACCCTTATCTTTTCTACCCAGATTTCACTTTCATGATGCATATCTTTGTGCCATCAAGGTCTAGTGGTTACAATGCACTGTGCTCATGGCTTGGGTATTGGAGGATTTAACACATTTTAGAGTTTCAGCATCTGTTTTATGTTGATTTCAGGAGGAGAATGGGAGAAAAGGATGCCAAGTTCCAGAGAACAATAAACACTTTGGGCCAAATTCCCCCTTGGTCTACACTGGTGTAAAATCTAATGTTTCTTCATACGGCTGACAGTTAGATTGGAGTCAATATAATACAGGGCAAAGTCAAGCCCTTTAATTTGGAAGAACACAATTGCTTCCTCTGGCCTGTGCCCAAGAAAATATATTTAAGCTATACAGTACATAGTAGAAGAAATTTTAATTAACAATTTTTTATGGGGATATTGGGTAAAAGCATTCCAACCCAGACCGAAAGCGAGGCTTTCAGAGCTGAGCCAAAAAGGGGAATGTTTATCATAAATGACCTAAAGAGAAGTACAATTAAAATGTGTTTAGAACCTTGAGCTGTTCTGTTAATCAACATGAACTTAGAATTCCAGGTTTTAAAATAACTAATGATGTCCAAATAGTTTTTAGAATCTATTAAAGTTAGCATCTTAAGACACATTGTTCCTGAAAAAGGAAACTGAGAATAAAGTTTTAAGACAAATTCATAATAAAGAAATATGAGACCTCATAATCCTTCTCAAGGCATCACTGTTAGTAAAATCTTACACTTTTTTTTTCTACAGCAGAAATACAACAGACAACATAATTCTCTAGCAGTCAACATTAATTGCAAACTAGGAGCCACTCCTGAGGATGAGAGTCTTCCCTGGGTCACATGGGAGTCTTCCACGGGCTGTTAACTGCTGGCCTGTCCTCCTGGCCAGCTCTGGCAGTGGCACCGGCCAAAGCTCTCGTACCACACGGGGGAGTCTCTCTGCATGCACAGAAAAGTTCGTGTTTCATAAATCACTCGCTTTGAAACCTGATTTCTCTGTGCTGCAGCTTTGCCAGTTTGTCTGAGAGATAATGTAAGATCTGCAACCCCTGGCAGTGTAGCAAAACACAAAGCCTAAAACCACGATGTTTCTGTAAATTAATTGCTTATAAGGTGGAGAGGATTTTGTTGGTGGGGAAATCTGTGTCAAGCACCATTTTATTTAATAAAGACTGTTTAAAGCTGGTATTTCCATACAGAACTGGTAATCAAGACTAGCATTTCCACACAGAACATTAAGAAAAGTTCAAGAAATCTCAGTCATCAGGTAACAGGTTTAATTTAATTATTAAGGAAAGCAGAGAGTGTGGCAGGTTCATTGTATGGCAACACATTATCACAGCACAGTGAAAATGAAACACCACCAGAGCAGGATTCAGCCTTTTCAATACCCCATTTTTCATTGCCATGTCTAAAGAAGGCCTATGCCACACAGTTACAGGAATAATGGGCACGATCCATGGTGTGGGCAGGCTCTGGGTACACCTGTCTTGGGATTTAATAAGCCCGGTTATCTTGACAAAACACACTTTTCATGAAGTACAGGCCATGGCCAGCGGACATACTGCCTGAAAATAGCATAGCATCTCTCAAGGTGTGAACCATCCTCATTCCTCAAGTCCTTCTCAGCCCAAAGTATACAGCAGTGATGAGGTTCATGAACAATGCACAAAGGGAAGTGGTGACAAAGTTGACTCAAGGTGGCACAGGTTTTCTAGCACTGCATCAGACTATCCTAATGAGCATTCTCTTGGATTTTTATACATCATTCCTATGACCTTACCATGTCACACAGAAGACTTACTTTGCCAGCTCACTGTTACCAGCTACTAATACAGACTGCTGCTAGCACAATATGCTATTATCCAGCAAAACAACATGTACTGACAAACACTATTTAGTGAGTACTGGCTACCAATCTGAGAAAGCCAGGATCACTGCTGAACAATACCAAAAGAGGTCTCACTAGCTTCTTCTACCTCCTCCATTGAATGAGCTGTTAATAGACAAGCTGTTACAGAGAAAAAGAACTAAATAGTTTACAAGCTTACATTTGAAGGCCTGTGAATTGCATTAGCTGAGCCAGCTGAGTGAGAGCCAAGGCAATCTCCCCACCGTTGTAGAAAATGTGGCATTGAGGCATGTGGAGGCAAAGGAAGAATGACAGTGACCAGGTTTACAATATGCAAAGCTGGAATAATTACTGCTTTCTGTGGCATAGAATTTTTAGCTGAACTATGATCTAGAATAAGCATCTCCTTTAAATGCATAAGTGTGCATGTGTGTTCATAATTTAAAACTTTCTCTCTTTTATGTAAATATTAATTTACAGCCTTAATAGAAACTCTTTGAAGTTGACTTTTAATTTTTCCCCATAGGACTTTTCCCACCCCAGTCCCTCTTTCTCTACTGCACAGGTCACTCTCAGTATGAGCAATGACCACAGGTTTTTTTTATTACTCAGTGTTTTCTTCGGGCCTAGCAGTTATGAATAAGAATGTGAACCACTTCCAATTCAATTACCTGGACAATTACTTGGGATCAGCAGAGCAGGAATGTGTGGCTGAAATTTTTTTTGGAACTTTCTGGTTATAAGCCAAGAGACTGATGGAGTTCTTTTTAAAATTTCTTTCCATTCTTTACTTTTACTAGAGACATAAAAGTTTTGAAAAGCAGCAGAACAAGAAAAATTAGTAATAGAGAAATGGTGAATTTGAAAAATAAATAATGGAATCCTTAGATCACTCATTTAAAAACATCCAGTGGCAGAAAATAATGAAGGAAAGATAAAGGAAAGGAGAGTTAAAAACCAGCCATCTTTAAGGGGTCAGATTTTCACACAAAGAATTTTTTTGGATCAAATGTGTTTTTTTTTTTTAAGTTTCAGGTTAAAGATTTCAACCTGCTCACAGTTTTCTTTAAATTGCTGTCCCATTTTTATATAGTCTTTGTTTAGAAACAAGCCAGGTGATGTCTCTAACCCGTTGTTGCAATGACAGCAGTCAAAAATACCTCAGTAAGACCTGAGGTAGCTGGTTTAGTAGATCCCTTACAAACAACCTCAGGAGATCAGGTGATCACTGAGAAGGTATTCAGCAAAGTATAGTGATGGCTTTTTTTGTAACCTCAACTAATGGATAGCTATCTTCATAGCTCATTTACAGTCCAGTTAAACCAGACAGAAATCAGCCTGACAGGAAACACATTTTTGGCTTTTTAAAAATGGATTTTGTGGTATATTGTCATATGAATGGTTCACAAACTGGACTAACTTGGGTCAGTGGTCTAGGTAACAGCTTTTCTAGTCAGATTTGAGTTTTGCCCATTAAACTTTCTCAGAATCTGAGAAACCTTTCAGTCACACTAACTTAAGAGTATCAGACATCTATTGCTTACATCTGAAAGAAGAGCATTAGTCTATATTCAGAAATCCAGCATCCCTCTACTCTGGGTGAGAATTTCTGCTACTATTTTAAGGCAAATGACAAAACTCATAATGACTTCAGAAGGGAAAGAGAGACCTAGTTTAGTTGCTCTCTTTGGCTTCCAGTCCTGCAGTAACAGTCTAGGGGAATCAGCTTCTGGAACTGTATTCACCCAAGATCAGAGCAAGAGGAGATTACACATTTTCAGCTCCTTGATTATGAAACTTTTTCAAATGCTTGCTAAGCAAAATTCCATTTAAAGGCTTCAGAGAAATCATAATTTCAATGGCAGTTTGTTTCAGTGAAAGGCTCAGGATTTAACTAATCAAACCTGTGGATTGTGCCCTTTTGTTTTGGTGGGTTGTTTTTCCTGATCTATTCAGTTTGCCCTCTTGTTAGGTTCTTTCATTCAAGTTAGTAGTTTCCTCAGGTTGGCTGATCTTTATTTCTGCTTTTAATATTCCCTATTGATTTTACTGTAGTGCACTTACATACTGTTCAACAGTCCTCATTACTGTAAATAAAATGAGATAAATAACTTGGCTTTCTTTCTGCATTTAAAATATTTGGCAGCATCCATCTCCACCCTTAACTGAGCATTTGACGGTGTTACTGCTGGTATCGGTGAGGGCAGCTCCTGAGACCTGCATGCCCCTCACGCATCACTGGTATCCATGCTAGTTAGATAAAGCTAGCTTGGAGTCTGCTGATATTACTGGCTGGCTTTATCTAGCAAGCAGAAGTACCAGTAGCATCTGTGCATCTGTTGGGTGTGCAGATGGGGGCAGTTGCCCTCTTAGACACTGGCAGCAATAGCAGTGTTAATACGTGCATCTATGACCAAGCAAGATATTGCCTTATCTGCAGTATATGTGAAAGTCACTAAGGCTCCTGTTTTCAGATCAAGTAGATGTTATTACTATCTATCAGTTACAGGCTTTGGCTTAACTGGTCACCTAAATAACAATGGTAAGATGCAAAACACAGTTTACCCCTCTCTTACCCCTTGTGACTGCCCTTTGCAGATGTTTCTCTGCCCTGGCTTCTGTCCTCAAGGAAACAACCAGCACAGTCAAAGTTCCTTTGGCTAGAGAAAGTCCACCCACACTCCCTTCAGACTCCTTGGTGGTGGTGCTGACATGGCAGCTGGAGGTCAAAGCAGCTGATGAAGGGATGGGACAGCTGCTCAAACAGAGCCTGCAGCCTGTGCTGGCCTTTGCACATAGCAGTTTCTCAAAGTCAGTGGTTACGGTATGTGGCTGTGTGTGCAGCAGTAGCCTAAGATTCCAATCTTGAAATGGGCCTGCCCAGTGAACAAGCGCATTACCACAGCTTATTCTAGCTAGTTTGAGTACTGATAGCATAGCAGCTGACTTCAACCCGCTTGAGTGAATGCCAAGATCTGCTGGAGGCTGTGCAGTCTGGTTAAGCCAGCATGGGGTCACCTTCATTGTCATTTTGCCTCGACCAAGACAGATTGGTCTGGGTGCTGCCTTCACAAGTTCCCAAGACTGACTGCACCAAGTCTGAGTGGCTCAGTATTGATGTCATCTACCTCTGCCAAGGTTAGAGATGTCAGCCTTATTGCTGGTGATGCTTACTTGCCTTAAAGTTTTTTTTCCTGTTGTGTCTGTAAGCTAGCACTGAAGATCAAACTTGGGCGTAGGTTCAGATCAACACTGCCAATACACAGCTTTATTGGATCTCCAGAAACACACACCCACTTGCAGATGTGTCTTCCTGCTGTGCTTTGCATGGCTGCAGCCAAGATAGCCTATAAAACAGACCTTCATATGGGGTATGTTCACATCCAGGCATGCTGAGGCAGTGCCAACATTCTCTCCAATGTCCCAAATTTTAAAGAGTTCAGTGTGGAGTTATTGGTTTTTACTCACTTTTACCTAAATAAACACCTGAGATCTAAAAACCCTGTTATTTTATATTTGTTCTTGTAAAAATAAATTTGTTTCAGTTAGGTAATACAAACTGTTTTGGAAAAAAAAAAAAGCTGCAGAATATCCTTGTATGTATATTGTGAAAATAAGTAATTAAAATAGCCAAAATAATGAGTAAAAATTGTATGACTTTAAGAAAGCACATAGAGAGTAATCAAGTAGGATAAAACTAAATAAGATTCATTTAAGTTAGAGACTCGCGTATATGCTGTGCTGTATTCTTCGGACTGAAGAGAAATGCATGCTGTGAAAGGGTGTTCTGAAGTCCATTAAAGAGTAATCTTTGTACACAACAGAAGTGCTGTGCAAATAAATGTTGTGAGGCAAAATAAATAAGTTTTGAGAAATGAATGACTTTCGCAGTAGTTTGCCAATTAATTAGAACAAAGAGGGAAGTCTAGCAGACAACACAGAGATAAATAAGGAAGAATTTAAGTTGCCATAACAGCTATTCTCTCACTCTACTTTTTGCTAATTCTTCCTCTCACAAGCTTTGTTGGGTTTTCTTTGGATGGGGAAGAAAGCCAAGAGGATACAGTAGCAATTTTGCTCCCTCTCGAAATGCTATTTCAGAGTCTTACCCCAAAAAAGGTTAATTATGACCTCATCCTTACCACAATTTGTTCTAACAGAATGGTGGAGTGTGAACTAGAATGAAGAAAGAATTAGAGAAGATTTAGCTAAGTTCTAGACAGCAAGACCTATTCCCCTACAGCAGTTAAGGAATTAACCAATGCAATTTCATAATTGCTAGTTATCATCTCTCAGACCCTGTGGAGGATAGATCAAGTCCCAGAAAACCAAAAGAAGGCAAATATAGTACCTACTTTCAAGAAAATGGAAAAATGAACTCTCAAGAAATCATGGATTTCTCAGCCTAACTTTAAACAAGCTATAACAGGAAAGAATAAATTAGAGATTGTGAATGACACCATTTTGGAAGAGACTGAAAATACTATAGCACTGCAATTAGAACTAGTGAAATGTAAACCAGGGAAATGATCCCAATTTAACAAGGTCACATTCACTCAACTAAAATAAAAAGAACTATATATAGGCAGGAGAAGCCAAATCTTCACATTCCAAAAAGGCAGCAGAAGCCTGGAAGATCTGAAAGTGATAACATCCACAGTAAATGAGAAGTGAGATGTACTTGTAAGAAAGCAAATCTTGTAAAATGTACTAAACAGTAGCACTGCTTGTAACATGCCAAACATTGTTACCTTGCTGTGCTCAGAACTACTGGAGGTATAGCAGTTTACACTGAATCTGGCTCAAATACTGTATTTTTCAATAAAAGGTTCAGTCCCACTGGACAGGAATAGGAATAAATGGAAACCTATGAAAACATAAGCTAGGAGAAGAGTTTGAAGAAACCAAGTTTGTTTCTATTACCTAATTGAGAGGAGTATGACAACAGACTTCCAAAGTCTAAGAAGCTGCTAAAAGAAGACAGTAATCCATCACTCACTGAGGTTAGGGCTGGAAAAATTGCTTTAATTTCCAACAAAGGAGATTTAGTTTCTCATTCTAACTATAAACCTAGTTAAACACTTGAATTGGCTGCTAGAGTGTCTGTAGAATCTCCATTACTTAGGGTTTTAAAGAACAGATTAAGCACCTGTCCATCTTGTTGGGTATACTTGATCTGCATACCATGGTGGAGGTGAACTTAGACCAAACACTTTTTAAGGTCCTTGCCAGCCCTCTCCTCCTCAGCTTCTGGACACTGTAGTTGTATAGTTCTGCAGTTGCATATAATGCCCTAATTTTAATTAAAAATATACAAATGAACAAGCAAGCAAACAAACACCTCCAAAATAAATTTGAAAATGGATTCTAGGATTTCAAAGACCAGAGGTAAGTAAAACAAGTCAGTACCTTTCTGCTGACTGATGATCCCAGATTCAGCTGTGTTTTAACAGAGGCATGGGACTTAGCCAAAGAAGGAGTAGAGATGCTGAAGGTGGAGAAGACAGAATTAGGGAATAAGCAATAGCTACTCTGTTACCCACCCTCCAAAAGTCTTTCCTGGATCTTTATCTCCCAGAAAAGCCAGGAAGCTGGAAAAGCTGGAAAAAAAAAAACCAAAAACAACCCAAAAACCAGGTTTTTTGTTTGTTTGTTTGTTTCTGCATTTACAGACAATCCCATGACAGTCCAGGAAAGGATCCAATGAAAAGCATGAGCAAGAACTTGAAAGGAGCACACAAAAGGTCTCTCTCAACATTGTAACAGGCATTTCCATGTTTTTCTCCAGCAGCACAACAGCCCATGAGTTGACACAGAGGATCCCCAGAAAGGAGTTCAGAGGGTACATAAAGGTAGCAACAAAGGAAAGCAGGAGAGTGCCTTTGCAGATTCCTCCCCTGCACTGAGAGAAGCCATTTCCCACCCAGTGGAGTCCTAACACAGTGAGATTTGCAGGGACAAAAGTAGCAGATTCAGCAAACATTGGGGGGTAGTTTAATATTCTTTCAACTATTCTCCAGCACTATTTTTTTTTCTGTATGTTCAATTATGCTGTGGATTTATTGATAAATAAATCAAGTCTCTGCTTTTCATTTGCACGCTGGGGGAACTCACAGTTGAGGTGCAGAATTTCAGGTATACATTCATCTAAGCATGCAAAATTCTCTTTAGTCTTTGAATCTTCTTGCAGACAAACTACTCCTACCATACTTATGGAGTACTAGCTTTTCAACATTTAGTTTATAATCCGTAGTCCTCTGCTATCTTGCAAATAACTTCTGTTTTGCTTGGAAAGGCAGTCTATCTCAGCTTACACAGCCTATGTGCTTGTGCCTATCTGTGTTATTTAAATCTCCACCAAAGACATTCCTCTTTTCCATGTTCCTGTAATAGTGCCTATCATGAAGTGCTGGACAGCTACTTGTTGCTCATGAGTATGTCCACTGCTCTCACCTTTATGGTACAAGCTTTTGGCACAGTTTTGAGTTGCTGGCCCTCCAGTAGACTCTTGATAGCATTAACTCAGCTTCATGCAATAGCAGAAGATGAGAATTTCACAAGTGAGTTGTCAGAAGTATCTGGTGATGTTTGGAGTTGAATGATGCTTTTTCATTTTGAAAACTCATGGTTTTGACATTTGCTTCTAAGCCATTGTTGTTTTCTAAGTCTCACCTAGCAAGACATCAAAGACAGAGTCTACACCCAATTTTTCCTCACTCAATTCCACCAAGGGCGATGTAGATTCTCTTTAGACAAGCTGTAAGCAGTGATTCCTACATTATTAACTCTGTTAAAAAATATTTGTATTCTACAGCTGAGGGCTGAAGAGAACAATATCACCTTTCTTTTCTCCCCTGATGTACCTCCACCTTACTTAGAAAGATCCTTCCCAGTCCTTTCTATGCTGAGGCTCAGAGAAGCACATCATGACATCAGGCCAGCAATTGCTGCCCATTTCATCTCCACTGTCAGCGCTTTGCCAACAGCTCAGTGCTGATGGCTAAGCGTGCACGTGAGAACCACAAGCTGTCTTAGTGATTAGGCTGGCAGGAGGAGATAGCTCCAAGTCCTCCTAGAACCTCTTATTTTGTCATGCCCTGCAGAGAGACTGTAACCATATTTAGATTTCTAGCGCAGCACCTTCTGGTGAGCTACTTACACATTAAAGTAATGCCCAGTCATGATAGTAGGATACACCTGGGAAAGAGTCTGTTCCCAGTAGTTACAAGGGAAAGGCTTTTGGGTTTTCAATACAAATATTTTAGCAAGCTGTACAACCCCAGAGGAGGTGTTTATTCCTCATTTCAGTCTGCTTATACTTTTGTCTGAACTAACCAACTCTGCTTTTCACTGTCATTTGTAATTACAGTCTATAAATATTTTATATCACTTTAAAATCAGTTTTAAAATATTTAAATTAATTTGGGCTGGTGAATTAGATAGCTGGGAATTTGAAACTGAGCTTGTCTAATTCTGTGTGCTGCCTTTTTCAGCTTTTAGCTGTAGCCCAAACTCTCCCTCTTTCTGTAGGATAAACCAATGGGAGATAATTTTACTTGTAACGTATGAATGGTTTGATTCAGTCAGCAATGTTTTGTGTTTTCTGGCAATTATTTCAGTTAACTGAAACTGGGCTAACTGGGTTCCTTCTGAGTATGCAGGCTGCTAAAGTATGAATTGGGATGAGTTGGCATCACAGAGGATCTGCCCGAGCCTTGTAAGATTTCACAGTTACAACTGGGATTCATCTGTAAAACAGGAACCTGTTAGGTGCTATGACCCATACAGTATTCCCTGTATTTCCTAAACTCTGCTTAGGCAACAAAAGGATCCCATGAATTTTCAGAAGTTATCCCTTTCCACACCATGTCCAGTGACCAATCAGGGCCTACAAAGGATGTTTCCAAAATATTATGTATCATAGATGTGTTGTGTCTATTACTAGCATGTTCCAGAAATGTCTTGAATCCTGTAGTGACTACTTGCAGGAATACTCTCACAGATTGCAAACACAAACTTAAGTTTTTATCTGGCATCTGAGAAAGAAAACTTCAAGAGCTGAATGTTATTACTTATTAATGTGATGTTTCATTTTACAACAGACTTGGGCAGATTTTGAATGGATTGAAACTATTCTGTAGGCTGTTAATTGAGGAATAACCAAAGCAACAGTCAAAATCTCTGAGAATCTTAGAAAGAGTAAATGAAACTGTTCCAAGTGTAATTACTACAGAAGACAACTAGGTGTAAGACAACAGAAGTCCTAGGTGTAAAAAGTAAGGAATCTATCATGCTTATCAGAACTGGGTTTTAGAAAGCTTTTCTTTTAAGAAGCTCAGACAAGCTATTAGCTTTAATAACTAGCTACTAGTCTGATTTTCAAACCAGACACTGTCAGCCTTAGTCAACAAAGCTGTCCATTTGTCTACTAGCCATCCAGTGAAGGGATCTTTCACAAGAGGAAGATATATGAACAATCACAGAGGAAGGTACATCTTTGTAAGCTCCATTCCCATTTATGGAGTTACGTCTTATTAATTTTCAATCATGAAGTGCAAGGTAACATTTAACAAACTTTTCTGGTGTGATCAAAGATATTGAATAGTAAAATGCAACAGATACCTCTCAGTTCTTTCAGTAGAGCTTAAGCAGGTATGAAGCCACTGTCTTTTCTCACACACTTGAAACTCCTAGAAAAAGAGGAAGTTTTGGGCAGACATATATTCAGGGTCTTTTCCTTAAATCCAGATCTTGCACTAGTTACCGTGTGTATTATCCATAGGCTGAAGCAAATGACGGTTTCCCCTTGCATCCCACTTAAACCCTAGAAATAGTGTCTGTTTCACACACAGTGACTAGATGGGAGCAAGGAACAGTATGGTTGATTTTTGCTGTGACAAAAAGCCACCTGGTTCTCCTGGAGAGAAGATGGGAAAGAGGAACCAAACTCCCTCTTATCTGAGCTCTTCATCTGTTTCAGCTCTACTAAAGATTATCTAAGACCATTTTTTCCCATTTTGACTCTATGAAAGTCATGATTTGTATTCAGAGGAAATTTGTCCCAGGACTGTAATCATAGCATAAATAGAACTATGTAGGGCCTCTCTGAATCTGCATTCACTGAAAAATCCCATACCCAGCATGTCTATGAGGAACCATTCAACCAGCTGACTAAGTGCATAAAGCATTTGAAAACACTAGCCTTATCTCCTCAAGAATCGACAGCAAAATGTATGGCCACATTGAAGTTTCTGGCAGTTCTAGAAATAGTGCCTGCTGAGCAAATAAGGTCAGAGTGGGTGGGTGAAAATGGATTGTTCTCAAAATTTGGCACATAAAACTTTAAAAGTGCTTTATGAACAGAAATCATTCTCTCAGGTCTCGATCCTGCAAAAGCTCATGTGGGTAGACTTTTCAGGCTCATAAATGTAAAGATCTGTTTATGCTTTTGCAGGGTGGGCTTTTTGAGCTAAATAAAACAAGGTGAAACATTAGCCATTGGAGGTTTCACCTTCAAAGGAAGATATCCATTCCTTTCTGTTTATTAGTTTTCCTGTGAGCAAAGTACTTGACTAATCCATTTTTTTTCATTTGCCCACCATTTCAAAACTTAAGAAGCAGTTCCTCTAAGGCACTTGTTCTGATTTTTCCACTTAGGTATTCTAGGAACTTGCTTAAATCATTTGATGTTTGTGTTAATAACACAAAATCTTAGTGATGTGAAATCTTTATATAATTAAGCAAAATAATACAGCTCCCTACATGGAACTAAAGTAGTTTGAGAAAATTCTCAGTGGAAATAAGGATGACTCATTCCTCAAGCAACATCAACAATTAAGTATACATAAGGTATCAATTCCCAATTGGAAAAAATGGGGACATTTATATAATAAAGGGCTTTCTTAATCTGTGTGAAAAGATGAGAAGGTATTTGTACCAGCTGAGACTGTATTCAGGAATATGTTTACCAGTACTCAAGTTTATTCTCAAGAGCAGCATCTAGTGAATAAAAACATACTGGTGGTAATTTTAAGCCTCACATATTTGTAAAATTGTAATGCTGTCAGTCCTTTCTGATGCCAGTCTGCATGCTGTGCATTTAAGATGTTAGGATGAAGGACTGAAAAAAAAATTCTACATTTAGGTATTTAGAACGAAATAAAAGTTGTGATTTGGGCAAAATCCAAAGAAAGAAAAGTTTCTAAGGAGAAGTCAGCCTTAGGTGCTACAAAATCATTATCTTCCTAGTGAAGGTATATAATTTTGAAACTCTATATACCTCTCAGCTTCTTCCTTTGGCATCAGCGTGGACACTTCATTTGTCGTGGTTTGAATCTGAGGTGTAATCACAACCATAGTATTGCATGCCTTGTGATGGGTGGTGGACTTTGTAAGCAGTCATACAACCCCCTGAATGCTTTTAGATCACCTCTGCCTTTTAGATTTTTGCTTATCTTGCTGACAGAGATCCTTGTATGTAGGAACTCAACAATTCCTAACTTAAAATACCACCAGGTGTCTGTTCCAAATGAATCATGTGTCGTCACCTGTGTCTGCTCCAGACCAAAGTTAATCATCCAGTCTCCATGCTGAAAGGTTACGTGGGCCTTCAGTGCTCACAGGTGAGTGTCAGTAATACTGGCTAGCAGCACTTCTTGGTGCCCCAGAGCTCTGTTTTTTCCCCCAGCACAATTGTGAATCCCATATTATTTATCTGTTGTGGTATTATACCTTATTTCCCATTGAAATCTCATATTCTTCTCAATGAGTGGGGACCAAGACTGAGAGGAGAGACAGTCAGGCTCTTAGAGAAGGCTATGAGGGCTGGAATTGCTTTGGCTCCTGCCTACCAGTGCTTCCTACTGCACAGTGGGGCAGCAGCATTACCCCACTGCAGGGCAGTGTGAGGTGACACATTGCACTGTGAGAAGTGCAGATACTGCAGGATAGGACTGCAGAATGACCAGAGGCAGGCACATTTTTGTAACCTCTGCACTGCATCTAAGAACTGCTCAGATAGTAACAACAGCTTTACTGAACCTATGGTTTTATGAACATTATCTGTTCTTTCATCATTTGGCATTTTAGAGGCAGCTTGTCAGGAACCACAGTGTCTATTAAACACGCAGCTCGACAGATACAGCTCTCTTGATAGCTAACTTCATGACATATGTGTTTCTGCTTACACAATACACCCAGTTACACGGCTTCTTTCCTAACGAGCGAGATGGTGTCTTAAATTGATGCAAGATTTGATCCACCGTGTTTATAACACATATTGGATGAACCCTAATTTGCAGGAAGTCTTTACAAGTGGAAAACCTTGCTAAAACATATATTATTGAGTGGATATCTTGCTGTGCTTGGATCAATGAAGCTTATGCTGTGGCTTAGGCCTAATCTTAGGACAATTCACCAATTGAATCCCCTTATGTTAGGCTGCTGGCAATGTTGCAGGACACATTTTGTATCTACTGACTAACTGTGTTCAGTTTGTACATAAAATGAAAAAGAAATCAATGAAACACTTAGAAAAATAAAACAGAGAGAAAGAGATGAACATATCAAAAAGCTAAAAGGAAGAAACAGCCCTGTAGATTCTGTAGTGAGATGTCAGATTTCTCTGAATTAGTATCTTTTTCTTGGTATCCTGAAAAGAGTCACAGGCTATTACACTGTGAATTTAATTTTGAAGTATTTAATGTTTTAACTCTTCAAGTAGCAGCAGCTCTGGACATGTAGTGGCTTTATGTAGGACAACTGTAAAAAGTCCACTGGAAAGCCATTGGCCAGCAGATAGAACTGTGATGCTTGATAATGTGGTCAAGTAATGTTTCGGACTGGTTTCTTGGGACCATGCAATTGTGGGGCTGGGCACAAGGATGGAGGTTTCTAATTGCTACAGCTTTCATACACAGTAGCGGGCAGTGAGAAGAAAGAGGCGATCCTAATGCTTCTGCTTAGGGGAAAAAATGCAGTCACATCTCACCTCTTGTTAGATATTGGGAACAACAGAGAGGCAATTTTAGTGTAATCCACAGAAGATTAGACAATGTTGGCTTGGGCTGCTCAGAGAACTACTTGTTAGGAATATGGGAATTCAACTCTCCACTTTTAAATATTGTATAAGTGATTTTCACTGTTGGTTTAATCTCCACATGGGAAAAAATGTAGGTGTAGTAGCCTAGATTTTGTCTTTCAAAGCATTCTCAAAGGTCTGTCCCTTGGTTCCTGCTAGGTGCCTTCATGCAGCTAGGGATACATCTTAGCATGTGTATTTAATGATCTTGAAAGGTGCTTAGCTGACAGTCTCAGAGGATGACTTCTGGGCATATTCTGCTTTCAGATATGTGCAAGCTATTCCCCTTGATATCAGTGAAAACTGCCTTTGCTTATGCAAAATGCACATTTTACTCCTGTCTCTCCTCTTGATTTGGCATACTGGCAACCCTAAACCTTCTCCCTTTTAATGCTAAGTTTTAATTCTTACAAGATTGTGCTGGTTTTGGCTGGGGTAGAGTTAATTTTCACCACAGTAGCTAGTATGGGGCTTTGTTTTCAATTTCTGCTGGGAACAGGGTTGATAACACAGGGATGTTTCAGTTATTGCTGAGCAGTGCTTACACAGAGTCCATGACTTTTCTACTTCTCTCACAGACCTGCCAGTGAGTGGGCTGGTGGGGCACAAGTTGGAAGAGCACAAAGATGAGACAGCTGACTGCAACTGACTGGGGGGACTAGATGACCTTTTGAGGTCCCTTCCAGCCCTTGAGATTCTGTGATTCTGTGATATCCCAGACCATATGATGTCATGCTCAACATATAAAGCCGGGGGAGAAGTAGGAAGGGGGCGAGTTTGGAATGGTGGTGTTTGTTTTCCCAAGTAACTGTTATGCATGATTGAGCTCTGCTTTCCTGGAGGTGGCTGAACATCTGCCTGCCCATGGGAAGTGGGGACTGAATCTCTTGTTTTGCTTGGCTTATGCGCACAGCTTTTTCTTTACCTGTTAATCTGTCTTTATCTCAGTTCATGAGTATTCTCACTTTTCTGATTCTCTTTCCCCATCCCACCGGGGGAAGTGGGTAAGCAGCTCTGTGGGGCTTAGTTGCTGGATGAGGTTAAACCACAACAATGATTCTTACATGACTGTTCAAAATGTGCCTACTGGAAGTCCACACTGGAACCGTAGCTGTATGAACACAGCTTGATTCATCATTTTCTTTATAATCTTTTTCTTTAGACTATCCTCAAGCATCCCTTGATGATTTCTACACTGCTTCTACTGAGCACATTATTCTGTATTTGTCTATGTTATTACACCTTGATCTGATGCAGAATTATCTGACATTGGATTCATGTTCCAGTGTGTTTTGGTACTTGCACCTCTTCCATCACTTTCCAAATGTGTCTGACTTGCTAAGTTTCTGTTAGCAAGCTAATGCTCCCCATCTCAAAGGTTTGAATTTGCTTTTGTTTCTTTGATCTTTGACCATATCTTTTTGTTCACAGCTCTAGCTTTTCAGTTTCCTCTCTTTTATTCTGATATCCAGTGGTGTCCACAGTGCCATGCAGCTTGAGCTAAAGCCCCAGGTACCTAGAGTGGTAAACAATTATTGATGTCAAAGTTGCCAGGGCTTGGCTGTGGGACATCACTCTGTTTTTCTTACCCCAGAGCCACAGTGACAGCTCCTTCTGATGCCCTAGGAGAGGACAGCTCAGGCAGGAAGTGGGATAAGGGAGCAGCATCTTCCTTCCTGCTCCTCACATACAAGCAGAAGGCACCTTACTATCCACCTGCTTTCATACCCACAAATGTCTCTGAGCTGCTCCTCAGTCACAGCTATTTTCTTCAGAAGAGCAAAAATCAAATTTGACTGCACTTCTGAGAAACCAGGAGCTTTTGTCTGATGCCATCAGACTGAAGCATTGTCTGCTCTACACTTTTCTTAATATTTCCTCCTCTGCCCCCTTCTATTCCCATTGCTTAGGGTCTGTCATGATTTGAATCATCTGCTCTCTGACAGTAATCAGATTAAAATATTAGGTTTCTGCTTTTGAGATTTCCTTTCCTGCTACTCAGAGAAAAGAACTGCAAAATGAGGTGGTTCCTAAAAAATTGCTATAATAAAGTTCTATATTTACTCAATCTAAGTTGAAATTCACATTGTCTGTGTTCTAAGCACCACTTCTATTACCCTTAAAAGACAATACCACCAAGCTCTTCTCATGCTGTACTGATTTTCTAATTTCTATTCTAATTTAAGCCTAAAACTACCCATAGCCTTCCCACTGTACTGTTTCTGTGCTGGAAACTAATCTTATGCATCTGTAACCCAACAGCACACAAAATCAGAAAGGAACTTTCCAGAGTTATGCCTAATGGTTAATGACTGCAATTTGTAATACCAGCTGCTTTTTCCTGTAAAGTTACTGTGAGTATGCAAGCAAATCCTGCTTTTACAACTAGTGGAAAAAAATCAGGTAACCCCAAGTGGAAATCATACTAAATCTGCAAAGATGCTAAGAAGCTGGTCAGACCTTAGAAGAGATGAAAAAAGACCTCCTAAGAAATAAAGATGCCAGTGAAGAAGATAAAATCCTGTGGGTAAAATTGAAAGTAATGATCTTTTTCTTGTTCCCAATGAACTACCACTAGAGGGTCTCCAAAGAGATTTCTCGTAGTCCATATGCTTTAGATTCCTGGAGTTTAGTTGTATTAGTATAAAAATAATTAAATAACATAAACTGATGTCACAGCATATCTTTTTGCCTTTGTATCAGCTGTCTGAAGTCTTTAATTTTGACTGAGATACTACATTTCATTATTTGTAGTTTAGTTTAGTTTCACTTCTCATTATAGAGCTAATGGATTCACACAGATTTGCAAGCCTGAGTGAGCTGGACAGGTGAGGGCTGGCAGCCACCCCTGGCAGAGATCCATGATGTGGGTACAATTCAACAGCTTTCTTATAGTTTGATTTTGCATATCATAAAAGCCCATTCTTTGATAACAGATTAGTGCATCACATACTTAGTATAATATTGTGCAAACTCTGATTAATAATTACTTCTTTATCAGTAATTGTAGCTACTTATACACAAAACTCTTTATACGTTAAACAATGCTGACATTAACATGATTGTGTAAAGTTATATGTCTTTCCTTAGTGCATAAAGAGTAATTTTTATTGTGTTTAACTGCAATAACCACATTTTAATTAATTGCTTAAATTCCATTAATACAGGTCTTCTCAATTATTATTAATTGTTCTTATCCTTGAAGAAACAAGCCCATTAAACTCCAGAGTGTTTTCTCGTTATGACTGTACATCTGTGCTTAGATGGAAGCTGTGGAATGACTCAGTAGCACTCATGACAGGAGCAATCAGCCTAGGCTTCTCCTTCATGGTAATATTTATAACCAAATAGCCAACAATCAAAAGTAAAGGGTAACAGAAAGTTTCCTCTGGAGTTGCAGCCAAACCCCAAAGCACATCAAGAGTAGGGTCTTCCTTTTCTATTTCTCAGGCAGTTGTTTGACAGATCTTTATTAATTTGTGAACATTTTATGTCAATGAACTGTGCTAAGTGATAGCGGGGCCGCTGCCCTGGTGCAAAAGGGTATTTGCCCCTCCTTGTGGACATATGAATTGTTGAGTGCAGACTGAGAGATGTCATTGTGCAGGCATCCTAATGCTTGTGGAATCTGTAGGTTTCTGACTGATCTGCAGTGTACCTAATTCTTCCTAGTGCAGGTATATACAAACTGCCTTCAACTGTGCTGTGGCATGGGGGTGCACCAGGTTTGCTCCCATTTCTCTGTGTGCAGTAAGTCTAGTAGGTTCTGAAGTGATGTAAAAATTCTGGACTTTTCAGCTTGTCCAGACAGCTTTCTGCTGCTGAGCATAGGGGATATAATTTGCTGCTGTCCTAACACATCTTGCACACTTTTATTTCTAATGGTCTCCCACCATGCTCATCTACCACCTGTCGACATTGGTTGACATCAGTGCCTTCCCATTTCTCATAACTGTACTTTAGGTTTAGCAAACCCTTAGCTTTTAAACACAAAGATGATAATTTTCAGAAAGTGTTCCATTAGCAATAAACACTTCTGGTTTTTTGGAACTGAGTTTATGTGATTTTATGTAATTCTCACCTCTTTATTATTGCTTTCAACTTTGCCTTTCATACTTTGTGTTGCTCCTTGTCATATTCCACTTCAGAAAACATTAAAAGTAGTCTTTTGCTAATGTTAAAAGAAATCAGGAGGGCTGTTTGCCTGAGAAATGGAAACATTTAATTTGAAGTTGGGGGCAGGGGGTGGGTGAGAGGGAGTTATCATCCGACTAATACAAAAGAAAGGAATTATGTCTAGAGGCAAGGTCCCTGGACTGGGAGTCAGGGAGTGTCTGCCCATCTCAGCTGTCTGAATTTCTTTCTCCTCTGTTTTCTTTTTTAAGCTTTCTATATCTCATCTACTTAAGCTTTAAGTTCTTTAGGTAAGGGGCTCTACCACGCACTGGTGCAATATTTGAATCTATGGGGCCTTGGATTTTAATTGAAATGTCTGGGTACTATTATATTTGGAAAAGAAAATAAAAATAGCAATAATAACTGGTAGAAACTAGGTCTCCAGGATTTTACTTTTAGCTCTAGTCAGGGGCTTAGTATAGAAAACAAGCAAGCTATATAGCCTCTCTGATCCAGGTTTACTCTGATCCAGGCTGTTCACCATCTTATCCTTTTACCAATGTCTGAAGTTGGTTCTTTATATATTTACACACCTGTAAAGTGTATGCTGAAATTTTCAGCTACCTCCTAGGGGTGTTATTTGGTTTAATACATTCATATTTATAAGTACTTTTATATGCTTGGATGAAAGGAGTTATAGATATACAGCAATGCTCTGCATTAATGGCAAGGCTTTACCTTAATCAAACACTATGGAGAGGGAAGAGGAGCTTTGCATATAAGATAAAGCATGAGCCAAAGGGGCATCCCAGTCCAGGGGTCTTAGGTTGGGCAAAGCATGCATCTGGAGTTGACTGAGACAGGAACATGATAGTGAACAAGGCTGACCAAGTTAGGGAATGTCCTTGCCACTCAGAGCTAGAAGTGCCACACATAACCGAACTTCCAAATCACAGAGCCACAATCCTACAGCTAACATGCTTCTGCAGCAAGAACAGATCTAATTGCTCCAGTTTGAGAATTTGGTAATTATAGCTGGTCAAAGTGATTTGGCACTGAAGTAATAATTAACCATGTAGTGCACTGCTTCTGACAGCCCTACAGTTGGTCTTAGCAAAGCTGATTTCCTCCTTCTCTATAAATATGCATTTGCAACAAAACCTTTGCAACAAAACCTATGCCACTGACCTTATGTGTTAATGACTGTTTTGGTATAGAAGAAGATGTAAGTCAGAACCCCAGTGGTTACATTTATCTAACTGCACAGCAAAAAATACCATTTAAACTGGCAACTATTTTCAGTTTACTTTGAAAAAGAAAAAAGCTTCAGTACATGAGATGATTTTTAAATGCTCAGATCATTTATTTAGAAAATTCATTAGAAAGATTTTGTATTTCTGTGTTCACTTTATAAAAACTTCAGGTGAAAACTATATGATACAGACACAAAATATATGATACCAATTAATTTAAATTTAAAATTTTGAAAAATCTCCTTGAGAGCACTAAATAACTACAAGTCCCTGTGAAGAAATTCCTAGTGTAATCCAAGAGTCCAGTTCCTTGAGGACTGAAAGATTCAGTAATAACATTGGATGGATGTGGAGCTTTTTGAATTTGGATTTTGAATAATATTGTTTTGAGAGAACAGAAAGAGAGAAGGAGAAGAAAGTAAGAGTTAATGAAGGCTGTCTGTTGGGGACAAATCCTGCAGACACAAATTATTTATAAGATGCTTTGTGGTAACTCTGTGATGGTTCCATACTTCAGTTCAATTAAATACCTGGTATCACTGAAGACTTTGTGAGGCAAGTAACAAGCATGTGCCTACAGGAAGTGTTTGGAAAACACAGAAAGATCAAATTTGGCACTCTTCTGCCAATGGAATCCATCTACCCAACAGTGTCATCTGTGTTTTACAAGAAAAAGGAGACTGCTTTGAAGAAGGTGACATATCAGAAAAGCCAAAATTTGAGCCAATCTTAGGGGTTCATGACATTCAATGCATTATATTTTTGTTTATTTCATTTCAACTCATGTAAGTCTGCTTGGAGAGAAAGAAATCCTCTACACACACACACACACACAGAAAGTTTTGCAGCATTTATTAAATCTTTCTTTGAGAATCCTCTCAAAATCAGAACTGGGCCAATTGCAACCTTTTTGTTATATTGGTCTCTAGAAGATTGTAATGAAAAAAGATGATTGCTTTTATTTCAGCAAGTAATCTAAAACCACCCTGAAACCTGCAGCCAGGGAAAGACTAGGTCCTGCATCTAGAGGAACAGACACTTTCACTAGAGGGTTACCTGAGGCTGCTGTTAACAGCAGCAGTCTGTTCTCCTTTAGCAGATCTGCCAGTCAAAGATGGCATTCACATTCTGTTATTGTCATTGACGGAGATCTAATATTAAAGAAATTTTCATGTGTACATGTAGTTGTTCAGAAACTTAAAGTATGCTGAACCCTGACAATGAAATAAAAGTGTGAGGGTTAAAACATTCTTGAACAAGTTATATCCCTGTGTTGCACATTGCATTTCTACTGGGAAAAAAAATACCATTTGGGAAAGGAGAACAGGAAATATCACTGTATTCATCGCATTGTCCTACTGAGGAAAAATCACCTACTTAATTAGAGTGAATTGACTAATCTAAAGATGTCTGGAAGCTATTTCTGGACCATACTTAGGTGAAGGGTAACATGCGTAGTTTATAGGAAACATGGTAAGTGATATCTTCCCGAATGACTGGCTAGAAGCATTTGATATGAAGCATCTCTTTCTTAATGATTTTTTCCCCCAAAATAATGATTACAAGGTGCTTCAGGAAATATTTAAGTCTAATTCAGCTTTACTATTAGTGTTCTAAGTTAATGAAAAGCATTTGCTATTCAGCTGCATGTTTCCTGCTGTGTTTTTTCATACAATATATCACATGGCACAAGCCATAGAATATTAAACAATGACAAGTTACAGGGTCATAATGCACTTACAAGATGGTGGAACAGTGTTAGTATGGAACAATCTGGCTACCTGCTCCAGCACTCCTCTCTGATGTCTGTGACATCATCAGCAGAAAACAAGTACAATTATTTGTGAAGCCCTGTCTGTGTTCTTCATTTACCAAAGGGAAAAAAAAACCCCACAATGTAGCATCCCCCTTAAGGTGCTGAGAGTCATTTCCCACCATAAGTCCTTCTTAATGGAAGTTTTTTTTTTGCTTGAAATACTGCTTACTGCATTGTCTGCACTTTTCAAAGAACACCACCAAAGGTATCTGTAATGCAAAGCAACAGCCATTGATATGGTAATCAAATGTAAATGTCATAGTAGGTTACCTGAGATTATGTATTTTACAATACAATTACATTCCCATTAAACTAATACCAGAATCTTGTATTAGCAAGTCACACTTGGTAGCAAATACCTACTAAATGGTTGTCTGTTACAGTGCAGAAAAATGCAAATTTTGACTGATGTTGAGATACACTACTCTGTTTTAATAGACAGACAATACAATTACAGCTGATCAGATTTTCAGTGGTTTGTGGGTTTATCTTTTCCTTATTTAATTTCCAGTTTTACAATCTGGGTACCTAATACACTGACCTGTGTTTCAACATGGGATTGATAAATTAAACAATCAACCAAACCTAATCGCTGGGAGAATGTATAAGTCGTCATGTCCAAAGGGGCAATATTCAAATGATTTCTATTTTTAATACTATGCCCTATTATCTTCAGCATACTCCTCTGAGTTCCAAAATGGTTTCCTGACTTACAATTTTGAGTTGAAAATTTTAAAGTGGATCAGCTTACTGTCCTGTTTACAGTTTTAAGTCTACCTCTTGGCATGCTACAAGGTTCCCTATGTTAATGATTTCTTACTTCCACTTGATAGTGTAGAGCTATGGGCAGTTGGCAGTGAACATACCAACAACACTGGGTTACTTTATTGCTGTCGTTGCTGCAGCAATGGAAATCACTACTTCCTGCTTCCTGACTTGCCAGTAGAGAATGACAAGAACTCCAGGAGGAATTAGCATTCTAAAGATTTCCACCCAGAAGCTGTATCCTTTTTCCAGAACTCTCCAGGACAAATTGGTTATTTGTTTAAACTCATTATGTCTAAATGGGCTCTTTCATACTCTAGGAGATATTCTCAGTGTCTAACCTTAAGTGCTTTCATAAGACTGGATGTTTTCACCTTTCCCTAGTGACTGAAAAGAGACTGCTGAAAGTCATGGAGACCACTGCAAAATGAAAACAATGTGATGGAAAGTGAGGCCTTTTCCTTGTCTATGGCAACTCAAAATAACTTTCACAGAGTCAATCTGGCTACACTTAAATTACTCTGAGTAAAAAAATTCAGTCCATATTTTCATCAGCCTTCCCAAGCAATAGAATATTTGTCGCCTACAACACAGCCTTCGTGGTGGCATAGAACAGAATTAACTATGGCTATGAAAACAGCATAGATCGATCACTGAAGGAAAAAGCCTTGTTACTTACAAAGACAGACTTTCATTAAGTATGCACAAATCATAGTCTGAGTCAGACAAGCCTTTCCTACAGCTATTGTCAGAGGCAATGAAACAAAGTATTTGTGTAGTTTCAGTTCTCATCATAGATATTAATGCATCCAAATTCTTTTTGGATTCCTTTCTACAGCCACAAACCTTACCTCAGTCCTTAATCTCATGATTTGGCCTCAAACGTAGAATAAATTTAGCCATGTAACATTTGCAGCTGGCTGTAACATAATTTGTAGTAGAAGATTCATTTCTCCTTGATTTATTGATGGTGCTCACTTAAATCTCCTGTACCACGATGGATTGCATCTCAGTAAAAAGGGCCAAACCAAAATGGTGTTTGGATGAAGTATAAAGCTTTAGTCCCTGACCTGAGCATATTCCTAAGACTCAATGACTTCATCATCCAGCCATTGCTAAATTAAAGAGGAAGAGCGTAGGAAGCTGTGCATAGCATATGCAACTGTGGTTTTTATAGAATATGCTAACTTTGGCTATTTTTTGGTATCATTTGCACACTCAAGGAAAGTAAAATGAATTTATACAGATTCTCTGTGAGTGTAGGAATTGCATACTCATCTAATAAAGGAAACTATATACATTAAAATGCAGTATTCTTGAAATTTAATGAAATTAAGCTCTCACTGTAAAACAGACAATAGTTATATATATATATAATTTTTTTTTCCAAGTACAAAAAATAATGCTTATCAGAAATCCATATGAAGTGATCTATTATATAAGTTAAATAGTAGCAAAATGCATCAGTTACATGAAAAACTCTGTGGTGATGTGCTTGTATGACAAAGAACAAATATATGTAAAGTCAAAGCTGAATATGCTTATGCAACAGAGAAAAGTTTTGATATCTGCTCTGAAGCTGAAAAGCATTGCAAAAAAAATCTCCTGTATGCTGAAAAAGGAGTGAAACAGAAAGAAAATTTGAAGGCTGCCTCATATAGTGAGAAATGCTAACCATGATCTAAATTTTAAGAGCATCTTCAGAAAGAACCAAGTCAAAACAAGGATTATCATAAAAAAGAATCATCAGCAAGGATAGAATTTTATGGGACTGCTCCTATGCTTAGACAAAGAGAAATAAACTTGTAAGTAGGAAGCTGAGAGAAGATTATGACATTAAATGGAATAATTATGCTTTTATTTCCACATGTAATCAAATGGAGAAACAATCAAGCCAAACTAAAGACATCCTTGCTTCCTTTCCCCTTTGTTTGTCACTCTGATGAGGAAATTACAAATGGATGAAAAATATTAATTCACAAGTTATTCCTCCATTCAGTGTCAGAACTGCTAAACTATTTATGTAGCAATTGTGAAGATCTGAAGAAAAGATTTTGAGAAGGGAAGTCTGGATTTGCGAACAGACACAAAGGGCCTCTACCTAAAGAAATGAGAACATATAAAGGATGACTGCAAAGAAGATAAAATATATGTACAAATGGTCATCCATGAAAAGTAATATTCAGTGGTTACAGTAGTATCATAGTTATTGTGGCAGTAAACAGTGCAGCTCCCATCTTCACATATTTCTTTTAACTCAGTTTCAGTGTCATTGCCCATAAAGCCCTGATCAAATGTTTCAAGGTGACATTGGAATGCTTTGGTTATCCTTCCCCACCTCTTTTTTTGATGTATCTGTATTAAATAATTCTTAATTCTTGCTAACAAAGAGCTTGCACTTTTTAAAAATTTCTGTATGAAAGACTAGCTCTTTTTTTTTTTAAATACAAGCACATACAGTTGTATTTGTTCTAAACCTTTCTGGTTTTATTAACATTTTATTTATATATTATTGTTTACTGTATCAAGACACCATAAATAAACAGAAAGAAGTACTTACATTATAAATAGCATGCAGATATTTCAACCTGATTGACCTTGTTACAGCTCATCTTACAATTCCTTAATTAAAAAGATGCAATTTTGTTTCTGTAAAGCACCTAAGGAAGATGAAATTCTGAGCCAAAAAGAAACGAAACCTTTTCTAGAAATTATTTATCAAGAAATATCATATCATGTCGCAGTGTGAAAGGTCATTGATTTACTGCCTCTGACTAATCATCCTTAATTTAGAAAACAAAATGTTTCTTACCCTCATTAATATTTTTCCATTACTATAGGGATAGAGGTCCGGGACTTAGACAGAAGAAGAAAGGTCATAAACGTAGAGCATCATTCTTTTTCTCTTTTGAGAATCTACTGAAGTCCTCAGAGAGGCAAAGTATTTAAGAATGTGCTTAAATGTCCCCCATCAGTACAGCATGTCAGCACATTCTTCTGTTTGCTTGGAGATTTAGGGATCTTTTTGCTGTGCTTGATTGAACTGAGGAATCTTTCTAAATTCAGAGACAGAGCACAATTTGTACTGTAGGAAGGCAGAGAAATATAAACACAAATTCCAACTTCCTCATAAAAAACAATCTTGGCATTATTTGTTGACTCCATTTTGCAGGAATGAAACTAGACCATTTATACTTATTTGCAAAATGCTGCTTTGACAGCTGTGCTTTGCACTGAGGATTGCTCATTGATGCTTCCTTTCAGAGTCATAGATAACTATGAAGAGCCTACCTTTGTGTGATAGATTGTCCTCCAATCACTTATTTCATATGAGAAACTCCATCTCTATAGAAGATGGAAAGTTTTGAAAAGCAGCTGCCAGGCTTCCTATCAAAATGGTAACAAGAGGAGCATTTCAAGGAGCAAAAGATATGCTACCACTGGTTTATCTAATCCAGCTAAAGAAAGTATTGTTCAGTAGGCGATGCCAAAAAGGTGTTACAGATGTTGTGACCAGTTTAATTGTTAACATTTCGTTACTTTCTACATAATTTCATAAGCAGTGTACAAAAAGTAATGCAAGACATTAATTGAAGCATTGTGTTTTCAGTTTGAAAATAAACTCAAGACTGTAAATGTTTATACGAGTTAATAAAAACATCACCAATGCAAACTAAGGACAAGCAAGTGCAATGTTACCTGGTTTATGATATTTCAGATCTGAGTGAAAGCCCTTAGTAATCAATGGCAGTAAGTCTGTCCACTGTCATTAGTCAGCTTGCTAAATACCGAAACAAATGTGGGTCAACCTGGAAGGTATTTTTATCTGTTTTCTCCCAGAAAACTGCATCGTGGCACTTTTAATTTTTCCTCAAGAATCAATTAAAATGAATGCTGGAAGAAAGGCTTTTTGCAAGGGAAAAGTATCTTCTTGATCTTAGGTTATTATAGATTTAATTACTCATTTCATTAGCTCTGCATGGCAGTAGTTAAGAAAATATCAATAACTCTTTAAAATCCATTTTCAAGTATTTGTCTGCAAATAGTCAACAAAGATGGATGACAGAGGATTGAGACAGTGTGGTAGGAAGGGCTGTGGGTCTGTAGAGCCTGTTGTTTGGATGATGAGTTGCCATTGCAGAGCACATTCTATAGGGTCTACACAACAGGGATTTTCTGCAGAGCACAAACGGAGGAAGTGGCCTTAGTGGTGGTGCTGCATGTAGCCATGATGAAGCTTCAAACATCATGTCTTTCTTTCAAGCAAAGGGCACCTTGTCAGCCACTGTCATGGAATGACACTGAGTGACGTCTAATTCATCCTTGCCACTAGATGACAGCACAGCAACACATATCTATAAAGTAACTGGTATTTTGCTATGGGTTAGGTATTCCTGGAGAAATTGGTTTCAGAAAGTTAAGGACTAGCTCCATGGCAAGAAGAGATGACGTAGAATTTCTATGTCTTTGGATTTTCCAGAGTCTTTGGACTTCACCATCCAACATGAATGTTGAGAAGGAACTTGCATGACTTCTCTGCTGCTGAGGACAAAAAGCCTCACATACAACCACATGCTCTGCATCTGGATGGTTTCCTTTTGTTTGCATTGATAAAGCAGAAGGCATAACAATGTGGTGGCTAGTAACTCTCAACATCAAAACACAAGCATGACTACCAAATCCAAATGTCTGAGGATGGTATTTGGTACGAGAAGTAATTTTCTGTGTACTTTTGAGATCAGATGACTCATCATGTTTTAGTTTAACAAGTCTTTTCTCAGTGCTGATCTGGTGAGTTCAATGATACAATAGACTTGTCATCTACATATTGAAAGCCTAGAGAACTCTGGTACTGATGGATGCTTCTGACTGGAAAACACCAGTAATTCTGCCATTACTTCAAGGAGAATACTTTTTTGACAGTTAATTTTAAGAGAAATAAAGATGATTACAGGAAAACAAAATCCATGGGTTCAATTTCATGAATGTTTATTCTGGAGAGTTTATGTAAACAAAGGCTCTTTTTCTCCCTACTCTAATTTACAATACTCTTCCAAATTAAGTAGCTGTATTTTCCAAAGAAGGCAAGAAGAGAGTCACCACACAAACAGATAACTTCTCCAAACTGCTGTAATCCAGTCCACTCAGTATGTACCAGTGCAGGGAGGTAAACTACAGGATCTATTGAGGTACTTTCCAATTCCATTTTAATTTCTTAAGTCATTGTAGTCCCTGAGTTTGAATTAATACAATATATAGCTGTGTTAATCCTTCACTCCCAAAGAAAAGGCTCTACACCAGACTAGAATGACAAGGGTCTCTCACAGTGGAATAATCTAGAAGAAATTAACTGTTCCTGCAAAATAGGCCTTGGATTGGTGTCCCACACTTATGCAATCACCCTACTGTTAAGATATTCTGGGGTTGCTTCCAGTCTCTTTCCTCTCCTTCCCTCCCTTCCCCTTTTCCCAGAATTTTTTGAACCTAAGACATTATTTTGCATGTCAAAAAATATGACAGATTCCTGTGAAAACTTTTGCTTTTGACAAATCACCATTTTTCCAAGAAATAAGCTACGTTTCCCAATCTTTCAATCAACAAGAGAGAAGGTTTATGGTTTTCTGTGTGGCAAAAAAAAAAAAAAAAAAAAAAAAAGAAAAGAGTTATGGATTTAATTTGAATGTAACAGTTGAAAACCTCAATTAAAAAGATATTTGTCCTCCTTCTCTGTCCTTTCTTAAAGATGTACATGTCTAATAGTCAATGAAAATAAATATTTGCTGTTGCTCACCTCTACTTTTAATGTCCCTGGTAATTAGTGCTATTGCATATGTGTATGTATTCATCACACATAGGTTGTGACATAACAGGACTGCAATATATTAGCATTTTGTGACCAATTCTTACACATGTTTACAGTTTTCTTCATAATTCTGCTTTCTTTCAAAGGGCAAGGAGAAATCACAGACTACTGAGAAAAGGCGGAGAGAATAGCTGTGTGTGGGCAGGGAATAAGTATATTCCAGGATTTTGTGGCTTTCTCTTTCATCTGTTCCATTCTATTTGATAATAAAGCTGGTGGATAACAAACAGGGAGTACTTTATCATTGGCAAAAAAATGTGTAGGAGAAAAAAACCTCAAGTATGCCATTAACTGCTTATAAATATATGCTCTCAACCCTAGCAATCAGCCTTCAGGATTTCTAACCTCTAAGCTCTGTCCAATTCCTTCATTTGAATCAAATTACCAAATTGCATCTTTTCTAGCATGATTAAATACATCACTGGCAGGCAGATTATGATTTAATAGGAAAGATCTGCATTTTTTGAAATGCACAGTCTGTGTTTCTCTCTCTGTAGGTGTGTCTATGTGTATACATGCACCCATATAAATATACACATACGCACATTCACACATACTTGTGTGCATGTGTTTTTATGTGTGAATGTTTGCATTTAAATGGGATTAGGGAGCAGGAAAAGAGCCAGGTAAAGAAAAAAACAAAGCAAAAAAAACAAAAACAAAAAAACCCAAAAAAAAAAGCAAAACCCAAAAGTTAGACAGAGTCTTCTAGATGTTAAGGTCAGATTTTTTCAAGCTTCTGCACCCAATTGCATCCACTGTGACATTCAGAAGAATTCAGTACTTGGATTTCTCAGGAAAGTTTAACACCCATGATGCTGAGCCTTTCTCACTCTTCCAACCACATAGCTTAAGGAGCTCAGCTGGAGGTTGTTATTTCTTACCTGAAGACTCGTGTTTTAGAAGCACGTAGGAAGAAAAAAGAAACTCTCTCAGCCTGGTAAAAGCCTTTTCTTTATATAGTCATGACTTGCATACAAAGGATTGCACCTGCAAACACACATTTGCATAGGCCTGTTGAAAAGCTCGCCGTAAAAGTTATTTTACCCAAAGTCATGGCTATAAAAAAAAAAATCCTTATGAAAATGTTCCATGCTTTAAAACCTGTTTTTATTTTCCTTACTTATTAGTTACTGTCATTCTTTCCCCCACCTATGGAGTACCAAGTAACCAATACAGCTGTGCATGAAGAGAGACATAAACATTCTCTCATGTTATGATCTGACACTGTAATGTGTTCTGATATTGCAATAATAAGTGGGAAAATTAAGTGCGTATAATACAACATATCAGTATATGATAGGGAAAAACACATGAGCAATGGCAGACAGGGAAGTATCTCATGTCTGCTAAATGGTAATTGGGGCTGTGGTGAGCACGTCTGCTGATCATAAGCCTGCCTGTGGCAACCGAGTCTGAACTTCATTTTCCCATCACTTGGATGGTTTAACATTGATAGAATAACACTGTGGAGTTACAGCCAATGGCTGGCATTTGTAAAAGTGGGGAAAATTAAGCCTCCACTGGCTACTTATCATCCAGTTGATCTTCACAGTCTCAGGCTTTCCTCTGCCTATGGGCAGTTAAGTAGGAGGCTCCTTGTCCTTTTAGGATAGGATGCTTAATACAAGGTTTCTGTTCAACTTGTAGTTACAGATGTCAATCAGCTTCAATAGCTGCGTTGTCACTTATGGCCCCATAGGGCCAAAATGCAGAGAAAATCTAAGTTATCATTTTCACTTGCAGTATTGTATCATGGGAATCAGGAGTTTATAATGTTAATAAGATTATAGTAAGAATGTTATCAAGGCATGACAAATTCTAATGTCATGGGACCCATACTGTTAGACAGTACAGCTTTTCTCTTCATTCATGGATTTGTATTACATCACTACTGAGAGACTATACTGTACTCCTCAGTAGAGAAGCTTGCAATAAAAACTGGCAGGACAGACAAAAGACAGGAGAAAGTAGAATCATCATTCTAGACAGACAGACCTTCTGGGTCTCCAAGAGATTAAACAATCAGCCCAAATACACAAATACAAATAGTCTGTGGCAATGACAATTTTCCATATTTCATAGTCTTCTGTAAATCTCTACGCTACATGGCCAACAGGTTTTCGAGTTTGTCTTTCATATCATGATCTTATGTTTCAAAATAAAGCTATAACTATGATAGAAAATGTAATTTAAAAGAGGGTACACAGGTAACTCTTTGGCCTAATTCTTCATAGAAGCTATGAAGGGAAATAGAAGCTTTTGCAGGGAAATGATAATATTCTCTAAAATAAGCCTATTGCTTAGAATGTCTTTAGTCTCAGTAAGTTTTGATGTTTAAAAAAGGAGCAGATGAATTTCCAGAGCTTTCTTTTATACATACTTTGTGCTACATTTCCCCCCTATTTTTTATTAATCCAGAACTATTGCAGATTTAACTAAAGAGTGAACATTTGGTAAAGTGAATTCATCACCTGAAATGTACATCTTTATGTAAACATGGTTAATTTTAAGTACAAATTAACATCCACAGTCAGAATTTTTCTCCCTCTGTCATAGGAAAACTGGATATTTACTGCACACTCAGTTTCTAGCCTTCAATCTAAAGGTAACAGTATGACCCTCAGGAAGACCATATCTCATATATTAATAAATTATAAGAAATTAAATTTTCTGCACTATGTATATGATACCATTGCTAACCTGATGCTTAATTTAATCTCAGTAAGTAGAACAGAAGTGAAATTTGCCTCACTTAGTGATTATGTCTCTTTTGGCTCAACAATAAAGACAGTTTGCAATGGAAAAAATAAACTATGGGGAAGTTTGATGGCTTTTATGATACTTCCCAAAACTGGGAAATACTGAGCAGCTTCATTTTCTGGTTTAGCTCCCTCACAATTTTGTCCACGTGGGCTGCAGCATACTGAGGTGCATTGGTTTACCCCTTGAGCATCTCATTCATGCATTCTCTCTGGCTTTGCAATCTACTGGTGCAAATGTCTCTTTTGTGATTCTGTCACCACTCATCAGGAGTCAATGATCCTTTGCAGTAAATAAAATTTACCTCTTTTTAAATGGGACTTTTACAAAGATAAAAAAAGAAATAAAGTTAAGGACTAAGAGTAGTTTAAAAAGTGTATTTGTCATGTATGCTGCAACACTGCTGATTTTAGGAAAATTGTGCCAGATAAGTTTGACCCATTAACTTTTCTCTTTATGTGAAGGGTAAAGGATTCTCAGAATAAGACAGAAAGGATACAACAACTACAGATAATTCAGATAAAAGGAGTTTAACTGTACAGCTGACCTACAGATTATCAGGAAATAGAAATGGCTGTAGTTGGAAAAGAAAAGTCCAGAATTATTTGTGTACTTAATAGATTGCACTTAAAATGTTGGGAATGGCATCCATAAGGTACTGAAATTCTTTAATAAGCCAAATGTGTATTTGGGTATAATGGAAAGTCAGTTGAAAGGACTAAGAAAAGGTGGTTACACATATGGGCAATGCTTGCATGACAGATGGTATTTGTTTTATTTATGCCTTCACAACTGTGTTTATGTTCTTTTAAGAAGCATGTCTGGGTGGAGCCTTGCAGAGAGGTTGCGCAGACTCCTTCCTCAGGGAAGCTGTTGAACACGTTGAGACAAAGAATTCTAGGCTTCATGGGGCAGGCAAAAGATACAGAGAATGAAGATGATAGCTTGAAGCTCAAAGACACTGCAGGGATGGGATGGGTGCAGTCAGACAAATGAAGAGACCTTCGCAGGGACAAGAGGAGAACAGAATTCGCTCGGTGACTGAGGAAGTCATTGAGATGTCTGGAAGCAATCCACTGCCTGCCAGCTGTGTATGAGACATCATAATGCTGTTCTGTCTTCCACAGTTGTTTTAAGTCATATTCAATTAAAAAGTTTAATTTATAGATTTCTTCAAGTAAATGTTGGCTCTTCTGAATTTAAAATCACTCCATCTGCTCTGGGGTGAAGGTCTAGGCACATTGAAGATGTCTCTGCATTTGACCCACTGTCCAATCAAAAGTCAAAATATAAAAAGTGTTAAAACAACCTAATTCAATGAAACACTTAGTAACCATTTTCTAACATCTTGGGCATACAGAATGCACTGGAATTCCTCAAGTGATAATGAATCTTAAATTACTATTTTGGTCTTTAAACCTTTTTTCAAGAACAGCAGATTACACTTAGAAAAGTTATCTTCAGTAAGTACCATGCTTCAGAAAGACTCACACTCTCCTAACAGAAGCTTATTTTTGACATGTTTTCAGGAAACAAAGTCCCTTTGGCTCAATTGAATTTTCTCTTAGCACATAGTTCCATCTCCAGATAACTCTTTGGAGCAGATCACTAGAATATCTTCGTCAGTTCTTCAGATAACTTAACTGCTTCAAGTGCTTTTTGGCAACTGTAAAATAGAACTTTATGGTGAAAAGATTTTGGTTCTTTTCAGTACATTCCCAGGCGAATGGGATCATTCAGCTATCAATTTCTGTTATGTAAGCAGCACCTCTTGGATTTTAGTGCAGAAGTGTCTCATCACTACTACTGCATATAGCATAATGTAAGCAATTTATACTTCCCATTTATGTTAATAGCGATTTATTAAAAATTAATCAGAACAATTGAAGCTGGCAGAATCCCTCAGAATCACTAAATAATTAATAACTCTTCCATAAAGGTGACCTAGGCTCAGCAGGCAATACCTTGTTTTTTGGCTTACCACTGGAGTTTCTTGTTCCTTACTAGAGTAAATAACTAGTCTCCCTATCCTAGTGTCAGGGAAGAATTAAATATCTTTCAAAGCTATGCTGTTGAGTAAGATGCAGCCTAGTGTAACTGATAGAAAATGCCCAGGAGAGAATATGTTATTTCCTAATCACCACTCTTCCAGAATTTTCCCCCCTCAGTCCTTTAGAGATGTAAATAGCTGTCCCTCTACTTTTAGACCCTTTCCACAAAACAGAGCAAGAAGAAGTAGTGGTGTTGCCACTGCCTTATATCTAGTACGTCACAGTTTAGAGTGCAAAGGATATGAAAAATACTGGCTCAAATATCAGTTTTTAAGATGTATTTTCACCCTTTGGTTTTCCAGTGGTCTGGTTGCTTTTGAGAGTTCCTCTCAGTTTTGACTGTTATCATTCCCATTTGACATGATCTATCTGAAATGATACACTTAATTAAAAATACAGTCACTGGGAAAGGACCTACAACTCCTCAATTCTCAAATGGAGAGACAGATTTTAATTGCATTCACTATTTTTATTGTTCTCTTTTTCTCTACAGATATATTGAGTTTTCAATTAATATTCATTTTTTTCCATGCAACATGCTAGAAGTTCAAGATATGAGAATACTCTTAGAATAATCAATAATTGGGTTTTGAGGACAACATAAGAGAATTTGCAGGGTCAAGTCCTCCCGAAGAAAAGAGTAAACTCAATTTGGATCTGTCACATCTTCAATTGTGCATTCAAAGATTTCAGCAAATTTGAGACAGACTATGAAATGTTCAGCACTGGCAAAAGACATTTCTAATCAAGATCAATTACTACCTGGCTGTTCATGATCAATTACTCGTGGACAAGATTTACATTTATGGACTTCAAGTAGCAACTAAAGAGCAAATCAGAAGATCAAATGTGGTGTCTAAAGTCACAGTTAGGTATCTAATCCAGTGTAAGCACCTTAGAAGAACTTGCTCCTACTGGATTGTTATCAGGTGAATAAACAGGGCAATAAAAAGGTGTAATTCTGTGCTTTTCATATTCTCACCTAAGAGTAACTTCAATAATCTCAATTGTACCAGTTGACAAGAGTGACACCTTCATTTCAATTCTACAGAATGGGAATTATAAATTATTTAACTTTTAAATATTTTATATTATGATTAGAAAAATGACTAAATAGTACAATCAGTTTAATGAACAATGAAGGCCTGGAGTCTGTTACAATTAAATATACAAAACAATACTTTTTTTTTATAGCCATGCAAGTGAAATCATTTGTTCAACTAAAATTGTAAAGTGTTGATCAGCAAATCCAGTCCTCCAGTACTTTATCTTTTTTTGTTCTATAAAACATAAGTATCCATAGTGCTTCACAGTAATTTTTAAAAAGAACATTGAAATACTATCCCTCTTCCAGGAAGTTTGAATTACTAATTCTGTTTGTTCACTAGTCTAATAATGGCAAAGTAACTTAGTAAGTGCTGAATTTGAACCTACCACAACAATCAGAATTTTTTTGGACTCACAGGCAAATCAGTCTTAAGAGCATATGTTCATTTCCAAAGTCTGTAACAGTCGACAAGAATGTAATACATATTTTCATATTCTTAACAATTTAATGACAATCACCAGGCTCAGGAAATTGTAATGGACACATGTTTAAGAGGACTTACATCTGGCCAAGGAGGATTGGAATATCAAATGAAAAATCAGTTAGTGTGGGAAATTATTGGAACAAAAAAAATCTATTGGGCTTAGGGATGCTGTAACGAGAAAAAGAGGGGCTACCGGTGACCTTTTAACTTTCACACTAGAAGACTGTCCTATTATAATCTGCTTACTTAGGCACAGGAAGAATCTATTTCCTTATCAGAGGCAAAGAACACTTGTTTGTTTCTCAGATAACCTGCTTTTTATATGCCTCTGTGACATTTCTACCCCCTGGCCTTGGTCTTATATAGGAATCACAATGAAAAAGATTATATAGAACTTATATCCTAACATTATGCTGCTCCTGTAATGGGAATTTGAGTGACTTTTATGCTTCTTATGAGCTGCCTTCATCGGCAGAGTGGGAAATAGAGCTATATGGCAAAAGAGAGACCAAACAATAAGCTGGATCCCTGAGAGAAAGGAATATCTTCTGTGGAAATGAGTAAGTTGCTCTTCTGTCTAAGTTCTTTCCCCCTTCAGGCCTTCTTTTAGACTGTGATCTTCAGCTATTTGCTTCTCAGAGGTGTCCGATTCTCTCTGAGTACAAAAGTAACTTTAAGACTTTTGTGCCACCTTGGAATCTCTGCTATTAGAGTGTCCTTGAAATCATCCAGAGAAAACAAGCCTAACTCCTCATAATTGCTTTATATCAAAGACTCATAAGCTAGAATCAGTCTGACTTCCTGCACCATATCGTTCCAAGACTGATAGCATCCCATACATGACAAGGTAATCAAAGCTGGATACAATACTGCAGATCAAACTAGATTTTATACACTCTGTCCTTTCATTAGTATTCTCTGTCTCTGCATTTTTCTCTTTCTATTGATACATTTCAGCGAGTGTGGGGTTTTTTTTCCAATTCACTGGAATGATGACTTCAAGTACTTATTGACAATAGCCCTTATATATTCTTCTGGTCAGTACTCTGCACAACTTTTCTATTTAATAAGTACTTCCTAGTTCCTTACACAGGCCCAAATTACTTGTATTGTTGGAGACCCTGAATGTCAGTTGCTCCTAATTCAAATACAATTTATATCCCTGGTAAAAGCCACTGAATGCCCCTGTGGTTACCCAGCTATGTCGCCTTCCATTATATGTCCACTTACTCATAAGAATTGCACATCCTGGTACCCCTCGTTGATGAGTAAGGAGACAAAAAGGAAATCATCTTCCTTTGTCAGACAACGTCTAGGTCTGAGTGTTATTATTACTGAGCCTGCACTCTTTCTCCCTTGATGTGAGGCAATTTTTTCTTTAAAGAAACTAACACCTAAACAGACAAGATAAAGGATGGACAAAAGAAGAATACATTACCTATTTTGTAGATAAGTAACAAAGGCACAGGGAAAGTAAGACACACTCCTGTGGTCACACAGGAGGTCTTTGGCACAGGCATGTTCCAAACAAAGCCTTCACTCTTTGGTGAGGAGTCTGTGAACTGTAAGTTGCAAGGATGTTAAAGCTCTTTTGTTAAATCACATTTTCCCTTTTAAGCAACTTACAGCAGGGCTTTTCATGGAAATCTTCTATGATGTTCTAACTAATCATCTTTGGACATGTCATTCCACATTCAGTGCTTGTATTTTCATGGAGCTAGCATTTGGTTTGCTTTTTATTTTGTTCCATGTACAATGAAACCTTGTCTGAATTCCTCCAGGCGCTTTGTTTTATTTTTATTAAACTTCGCTGTCCCCCTATTGGTGACCAATGTCCTTGGATACATTAATACTGTCATTACTATGTGTGTAGTATGTACCTGAGTCAAGTAACAGGCTTGTGCAAATAGTGAGCTGTTAATGGTTTCTGGGGCAGACTGGCTGTACCTGCACTAAATCTATGTTACCACTGGAGCTCTGTATTGTGTGGAAGAAATAAAACTTAGCCTACATTGTGTCTACACAGTGTAACATTGCCCTTTAATCTATGTGAGTGTCTGTCTGTCCTGCAAATGAATTGATTTTATTCAGAATGGGGTTAGGCAAGAAACCAGTATGTATATAGCGGGGGGAAACTGCGAGGCTTTTGCTTAGACAAACAAATGAATAAACACAGCAGTGTAGCTAAAGCTAATTGAATCTTTCCACTCAGCACAGGGATTACTTTTGGTTGATTTCAGTACAGCCTTTTTCCTAAGATCCTCACAGATGTCTTGTCAGTAGAAAGGATTAGTAGAGGACAAGCACAAAAATCTGCCTCATGGCACCATTCCTCTTGTATTCCCTTCTCCATTTGTCCCAACTTTACAGCATGGCCTGAAAACCATCATTAGGCAGGACAAATTTCCAAACACCTTAAATAATTTGCATTGATAGACATCATCTATGCTTCCAGGTATTTCTCTGTTCCAGAGGCCACGGCTACCATGATGAGGCAGATAATGTAGACCTGATTCTGAATGCAGTTTTACTTGGAAATGATAGGGACAGGTGGCGACATGTGACATGAAAGACATCAAAATACAAGTGTACTTTTCTCAGGGAATAGTTTTTGTCTTGGTGGCATGTTTAAAAATGGGACTAAATTTGCATGTGTGCTTATGATCCCAAGAGTGGGTCAGGGCCTTTCTGTACTACAGAAGCACAGAACAGGAAAGCAGCCACAAAGACCTTACATAAGAGACAGGAATTACTTTTCTGTTCAAGGATTAAGTATATTCATCACACTATTACAGCTAGAATTTTTGTGTCTTGGTTTCCTTTGTTTGGTTGCTTTACATTAATATTAAAAGATGATTTGGGGCAGGAGAAAGAACATCTCTTGAGAAACAGAAATGCAAAGGAAAAAGCCCTTTTGTTTGCAAGTGCATCAGACCTTATAAAAGTATATAATCCATGGATCATTGGCACGATCAACTGTAATGGCTCCAAAAGAGCCATTGTGTTAATGTAGCCGATGAGCATGAGTTCTGCCTCTGCATACTAAAAATACTCATGAAAATTTTAACAACATGCAGATAGTGGATAAGTGCAGCATGTAGTTGTTTTTAAAATTGAGAACACAGTACTGTAAGTTTCATCAAAATGCAGAACAAAAACTAAAATACATCCACCAGCAAAACGTAACTTTAGTAACATCGGATATTTTTTCTCAGATAAAGTAACTGATTTTTGACAAAGGAAATGAAGTAGGTCTCATTTATCTGGACTTCATAAAGGTTTTTGATATAATACCATTTGGGAAATTACTAGTTAAGCAAGAGAAGTTGGGGAATAGTACAAGAAATCTAAAGTAGGCAAGAAAATGTCTAAAGAAGAGATAACAATTTAAAGAGAAAGCATTGCAATGAGAAGAGCATGCTAATGGAGCTCTTCAAAGACCGATTTAATATTTTCATTAATGAGCATGACACAGAAAGGAAAAATGTATTAATGACATTTCCTGAAAACAGAAAATTGGGAGATATAATCAATACAGAAGAGGATCGGAATGTCATGTGGGACAACATATTTGATTTGATGATCTCAGGAATACAAACAGAATGGCATTTAATATTGCACACTGTGAAGACGTGGGTTCAACGACAGGAGAATTTTTGCTTTTAGCAAGTGGAAGTCAACAAAAATAATCTTAATCAGCTGTAAGATCATCAAAGGGAGCAATGCAAAAATAGTACTGAGAAATGAAAATGTCATCTTAGGATGTATCAGGAAAGTATGGGAAACAGTATTGCATTTATACAGTGACGTAAGGCCTGATCTTGAACATGGAATCACAGGCGAAAAGAAGGGATTACTAATGTGATTAGAGAAAATGTAAAGAATTCAACTTGCTCAGCCAGTAAAACAAAGGTTGAGAAAGGTTCTGATTAACATCTGCAAATATTGCATAGAGGTAAATATCAGACAAAAAGGGTAGCTATTTAAATTAAAACTATTGCTGATAATAGACAGTTTCACACTGCCAACTCATATCTTTTAGTTGGAAATTATAAGGATGACAATGGTCATTGAAGGAGTGACATACTGGAACAACTTCCAATGTAATTGTCAGACACCTAGTAGTTTCTAATATACAATGTAAACAGTTTGTGAATGAGATGAACAAGAGGCAGTGCTGGTAAGCTCACAAGATAGAAATCAGCTTTGCATGCCAGAATATTATCTGATGCAATGATACATTCTGAATAGTAATGTTACTAACTAACCTATGAGTGAGAAGTCTTATCTTGGCACTTGATTATGCGATTGAACTGATATTGCTTTTCATTTATGCTGGAAGGGAACTTGTTAGTTCAAGAACTTATGTACTTTTGAACAAATGTGTAACTGAGAAATTTTATTTTTAGCACTCTTGAGTGATTTATTTTATAATCATTGTTCTTTTAACTTTTCAGTTTCAACAGATTTGTAGCTAAATAATGTTTTATTGTGTAAACAGTCTATTTATTTCCAAATTATCTGGGTTGAGGTTTTTGAAACTCATTAGCTTTTACTTTTATCCAGCAATTTTTAAGACTGAATAACATTAACCACAAGGGAGAGATGGACACAGACAGAATTTACAGTCTCAAAATAGTATTCTAATGTTGCTATGCATTAAATGATAACATTATTAGTTATATATTTACTGTGGTATTTTGGATGGTAGGGAATACCAAAAATTTGCTTTAAATTCTCATTTTTTTTACCTTTTTCTGATTTGTAAGCTTCATCCCTCCTCAATCCTTTGGAACCTAACCTTTTTTTCCATGATGTCTCAGAGATGTCTGTTAGATCTTTCTCATCCAATTTCTTAAGATCCTTCCTGAAGATGATTTGGACCTTCTAAATCATAAATATTTAAATTATCTAAATATCCATTTACTTGTTCTTTATTAATTCTGCTGCTAGATATTCCCAAAGCCTCATTAATATTTATCTTGCTGAGCTTCATGCTTCCCTCTGATTTTATATTAAATACCAGGGGAAAATGTAGATGTTGAGCAATTCTTTTTCTCTCTGGCCAGTATCAGTTGACCTTTCTTTTCATTTAGGATGATCTGTGTTTTCTTTTATCCACAGTGTATTTATTTTCTTCATCTCTTCTCCCAGATTACATACTTAACTCAAATTCTATTTCCTCCTCCCTTCCTTATTATTTCTATTGTTCTGTATTACAGCTGTAGCTGCTTGTATTTTTAGCTCTAGTCTATTATGCATTCTTTTCCTACTGTCATTTTGCAAATGTCTGTGTTGTGTTATTTATGATTAAGGAATGTTTTTATGTACAAATTATGTTAAATTGTGACCACCTCATAAAAATAGTGAAGTCTGTAGCTTATATATTTTCCACAGATACAGTTTTATAAGCATGGTATCTGTTCAAGTTTTGCTAATTTCAAATAAAAGAATTTGGAATAGTAAGTTAAAGAGGGTAGTTAGATGCAGGTATTTGAATATGAACATTGTGTGGTTAAATGTTGGCATCATTAGAGCCTATGGGAATTTTGCCATTAATCTCAGATAGGTTAGGATTTTATTCTAATTCTGCACTTCCACACAGGTTTAACTTCAATCCTAGAACTTAACATGGTAAAAGTTACAACACATTAGCATTATTCCTCTGCCTATGAGTTTCCTTAACTAGGGCAATATATTCGTGGTAAGAAATGTTTTCAACCAGAGAACAAATTAATGGAAAATGAAGATGTTCCTATTTTAGAGTTAATGAGTTAATCCCTTCTGTGCATCTGCTCAAAAAGCCATATAAAAATACTTATGAACAATGTATTCTTTTGAAATATCTGATTTGTCCACATTCTCATTTTTGTAAATGTTCTTTTGCAGTGTTCTATCCATAAAAGAATGAATCAGAACAATTGAAACAATATTTTTTACTATAAACTAAGTTAAAAATTCTGAAATTGTGACATTAAGGAACTTTACCTCCAAAAGAGAGGGTCTTAATTTTTATTGTTGGTCTTTCTTGACATAGGTGGCTATGTTTTGAATTTTGGGATAATATCTAACAAAAATCCCCTAAAAAATACTTCTGCTATGCTATGACTACTATCACAGTACAGGTGTTTTTAAACAATGATTATTATATAGAAACAGAGCTTGCACTGTTTAGATAGTTGGAGTATCACCTAAATCAAAACTCCAGAGAAATTTGCGAGTTGGACAGCATTCTGCAGAAGGTCATACAATTGATGCTGAAAGGTATATCCAAGTGTGGCTCTGAAAGGTGGGACTATGTCACATTATCTGTCTGCAAAATTGGCAGTTAAGGCTGGTCCAAGTGTAGAGCATCTTTTTATCATCTGACTTTAATTTATTGGTTAGTAGTAGTTCTTTGTACTACCTCCTGAGTTTCTAAGGAAGTTCTTTTCATATGTTGTGCAATTAGAAGTCTCTCTATAATATGAAAAAAAAAGGGCTGACTCTTTCAAATTGTGTTGTTTCCTATTGGCAACTCAATAGATACTGCAATTTTGAATTTCTTAAAAATTGAAGCTAACATGGAAAAACCACTCTATTAATTGCACTGAAGCCAAAGTTTGTTGTAAATGTCATGGGTCCAGTTGTAGCTTCTTTATTGTATAAGCTATCTGAACTATTTAATTCACAATTAATAATGTCACATAAAACAAGACCTTCAAACACTACATAAAAGGACTATATGTAGGCTACATTTCAAAGACTCAGTCTACTTTTCCATATTTTTAATATGGATTGTCAAACTGTGCTTTTATAATTCAGTTTCCATCTGGTTTTACCTTATGGTTTTCTATGGTGTTATTGGCTAAGCTGCTAGAAGCTGTAGTGCCAAAAGAATGAATGTGAGAACCAACATGCTATGAGGGCTGATAGAGATGCAATAGTATGAAAATTATAGTTATGAATAAAAGATTTATCCTTAAACTCATGATTTTTTAATACAGTTTATATCATCATAGTATACAGTTTTCCACTGTCATTTACTCCTTGCTTGTGAGATTCTCCACAGAAAAGTAACTGATACTTTCAACTCAGGAATACCAGCAATTGTTCAATAGCTGAAACAGGCAGTTGCATGAGAAATGGCCGTAACAATGTGCTGCTCATTCGAGATCATTTTGTTTATATTGATCTCTTGCCAGTGTTTGCATAGAACAAAATATCTTAGCCAGTTTTTAGCATGGAAATAAATATAAATGTCTGAGGATGTACTGTCTGTATCCTTTCCCAAATGTTGCTGTGCCAGCAGGACACTTTCCAATTTGCTTGTCTTCTTTCTTAAGTACATAAAAGACCTTTCTACCAGGAATAATTAAGTAATAGACAGATTATTGGGGCCCAACTAAATATAAAATGAAGATTCATAAATATTTATTAAAGTTTTGTTGCAAAATGCCAGAGATATTTAAGTAAATCAACAAACATTGCTGTCACAATTAACAAATAAACACATATGATAAATAAACTGAATCATTGCTGCTTCTCCACTGTTGGGCAGCTCTCACTGTACTGTTGTCTCCAAAATTACTGTGACCTGCTCCTGTCTAACACTCAATTAAGAACAATGAGACCTCACTCTGCTTCTTTTTACCACATATCTACATGGCACAGTCACCAAACATCATCAAGGACGTGAATGTGTCAGCTACAGACACATATTACAGTTGCTATTTTATCATAAATGTCTTGCTTCGCTGCTTTGTTTGGCCATGCTTTCTTTCATGCTAGTGCAACTCCACTGAGTGAACTTTAATCTATGCTAGGTAGAGTGAGTTGAATTTCAAGTCAATCAGCTGCCAGGTGTTCTCTGTTACTTTAAGAGGGAGTGGAAACAGAATGATGCCTGTAATTACTTCATGCTGCTCTGTGCCTATCACTGGTTCTTTTTTAGAGCATAACATTTAAAACACTGATCAAACACTGTGCTGTGGTCCTGGACCATAGTTTCTTCATTGCATGTCTGCAAAGTGGGATGACTCATTCTTACACAAAGAGAGGAGAACCTGGTACAGGTGAATTCTTATAGATCAAGTCTTGCAGACCCATATCGTATCTTACTGAATATTAAATACAAACCAGATACAATTTATGTTGGGCAGCAAAAATGTGCCACACACCACATGTGTTGTATGTTTGTTTGCAAGTGGAATATTTCACAACCAATGCAATTCTGTTATTTAATACTCTCAACATTTGATTACAGAAGCAGAATATTGACTTCAAAGGCAACACGCTTTCTGTTGTGCATGCTTATGAAAATCTTGTTTCTCAATGAAATTCTTCAGGCTTTTCTAGGTGATGGGTGCTCATATTGGATATTTCAGAGAAGAATGATTTTCTAAAGTGAGTTGCTCATGTGGTATATTTTGCACTGCCTTATTTTTCTGAAGAAAGGGTACAAATATTTGAACTTACTCTAAATCTTAAAATTTTTCATCAGATTCTGTTCAACTTGGTAAAGTTTTTCCTGCTCTGCTTAAGTTGGTGTCAGTGTGCAGAGCTTAATTGCAATTTATATATATATATTTAATATTTTGTACAACCTTTGACTATTCACGTCAATTAGATTGACAATAAACAGCACTTTACAGGCTTATAAGGCTGTTTTGGTAAACATGTCCTTGACAAGTATATTTGAAAAGGAGATGTTGGTGAAACATAATTGATATTTGTTTATTTAAAACTTCTGGAGATTAATAATTTGCTGATATCTATTTTTTTCTTTATTGTACAGCAATTTTTTCAACTGATTTATACCTGGACCCTAACGAATGGCATTATTCTCTGGGCATGACACTCAGTCAGTGGCCATAATAAAGCCAAATGAAACTAATTTTGATTGGTTCCAAACATTAAATATTATCTATAAAACAACCATCTCAGCTACTGCTTGGAGATTCACACTGCAAAAGCAAAATTTCAGAATAGCAGGTATTCTCTAATCTATCTAACCTTGCTTTTGTGTACTTATAGAGAGGTTATACACAGCTAGTAGCTATGTAGGAAATTTAAGAATCCCATCATAAAAATAAGCAGTGATCATTACAACTTCATTTTAAAATAGACATTTATGAATCTTCATATTCTTCAGGTATAATCCTTGATAGCATTCAAGTGGAATGTCTGCAGTTTTTGTAATAGGGAAAATACCTGCATATGGAGAGACTATTTTATGCTAAATATATTAAAATTCAAATGAGATCTTATGGAAAAGAGACTGGAACCAAGAACCATTTATTAAACATCACAAAAAAATTTTAGAGCAGCCCAGGGCTAGATTCTGCTCCCCGTGGAGATAGATCATAGTAAGGGGTAGAAGTGAGAAAGTAGGCACTAAGGGACCTTCCCTTTCAGCACAATAAGTCCATTATGATTTTTCTCAGTGCCCAAGGACAGGGCTGCACTCATTTGAACACTGTAGCTTCAAGATGGAATAGTTTTATACTGACTTTCTACATATCCTATTATCTATACTCTATTCCCATATTACCCAGTGTATTATGTCTTGGTGTTACCAGATCAAACTACATGCCGCTTCTCTTTCAAGCAGAGAGTATCTATCTGTGCATTTTCAAGACTCAGTGAGGAACAATGAGGACTAGATAATCCTTCTCCACCTTACCGTAATCCCAAAATATATTTGCTTTGATAAATCTTACTGCCTACTCACTGCCTAACTGTAATGCCAATCAAGGTTAAAAATCTGCCTATGGCTTTTAGCTATTCTCTACCAAAATACAAGTAACATTTTTTCCCCACCATTTATTTAGGCAAGCACACTACAATGCATTTAAATGTTCCCATGTAGCTTGATGTTTGTGAGACTGGAATTAATTTGAATGTTTTTGTTGCCATTCTGTTGGCAACCAGTTTAGGCTTGCTATCTTGCCAACTAAATGATCTTAATAGTATTATCTGTTTCTTGAGTAGCACCATTTTTCTCTGTAATTCTCTACTTGCTTCTCATGTTAATTTTGCTTTGCTTAGAAGTTTCTCATGATAGCTATGCAGTTTTGCTTTGCACTCTAATCTTTTTTCACAAGAGCTATGAAAGCAAAACAACAAAGACCTGTGAATTTCTCCACTGAATCATTATGTTCTAGAAAAGGATTTTGTAAGGGATGTAGTTGGGAGACTTATAAAGACTGAATCTAAAACTCAGATATCTTGGTCTTCCTCTTGAATTTAGCAATATAGCTTTTGATCGATCTTGTACTTTTATAAGGTTAGTCTCAATTGGTTCAGCTCCCTTCTGGACAACTGCTAGGCAGTACACAGAAGACACAGCCATTGAGTACTGATAAGGCAAAACCAGAGTGGCAGCCTGTGGTTAATTACCATAAATCATCAATAAAACCACAAATCTTTAGATTCTCCTTTTCTCCACCCAGCAGTAGAGGTACTTCTGCTGATATCCCAGTGTGAAACCTTTCCCTTTCCCAAAGGAGTGCTATAGGTGGGAATAATGTGACAAAATTGTGCTGAGGCTATGACATCAAGTGATGTGAATTTTTGCCAATCTTTGCAGAGGGCCATGTTTCTTCTACTACTGTCTTCCTGCTTATAGATTTCATTCCCCTATTAATGCCAGATGTAAGAACCATATACAAACAGAGAAAATTGGCCATGGTATTTTGTTAATTGGGGAACATCTATTCAAAACTCCATGAGTTCTGAATGTAAAACAGGACCTTGCATGCTTTATTAAGGCTCCCAAGTATAAACAAAAAGATATATTACCAAAATTACTATTAATGTCATGAAAATTAACTGGAATCTCAGCAAAAGAATTAAAAGCATATTGACATCAAAGCAACCAGTCAGAAAATGACTGTTGGGCTTTAGTTCAATTATCCAGTAATAATTTTTACACATTCTGAAAAGGAGCTGAGAAAATAGACTGTTTGGTTATAGATGTCAAATAAAGAAATTACCAGGTAAGCCATAGCTGCAATTTATAGTGGTCAAGCAATGGTACCAAACACAAGTTTTTTAATGTCTGTATCATAATTCTGACAACAGGTGTAAAGCTCCCACTTGTATAATTCAGCTTATACTAAGTTTGAAATTGTGCTGTGTATCTGCACTATGGTACCTCTGTTGTGGAGGCTTATTCTTTCCTCTCAGCAGTGACACTGTGATACAGGTTATAGGGACAGCTTGGTGATGGGAAGCAGAAGATTACTGCACCCAGTGTGACATTGCCTTATCTGGTGAAGACAGCATGATGGGTGACCAGGGAGAGACTGTGCTACTCTGTGGACTCCTTCATCCTCACCAGCAGCCCCAAAGGTGAAACTGTCCTTGCAACTGTTCAGAGCAATCTTGAGAAACAATAGTTTGATGATTCCCCTTACTAAAATAATAACATAATATTATCAATTCCTTAAGACTTTCAAGCTGAGAATGTGGTGTAATAAAACTATGAGATAGTATATACCTACTGTTTAAAATCCCTTACTGTTTTTTCCAGCATCTTGCCTTTGTTGACTGCACAGGTGCTCAGATGTCTCTGCATACAGCTTACAAAATATACAGTCACTTTCAACCCCTCTCACTCCCATGCAAAAAGAAATCACAAGAGAAATCAAAGGAAAAAGAAACCTAAACCTATTGGAATATTGCTTACCTAATAAAATCGGAGCATAGAGAGGAAACAAGCATTTATGCTGTCAGGGGTGTGGAAACTCTTCAACTTTCACAGATTTTTGTGGTCTGTTCAAGTAAGATGGGAATTGCGTTTAAGTAGATGCTTGCAGAGCTGTTTTCACAAGCACTGATAATTGTCAAAGGAGGATTGACATGTTTGTTGATGCTTTATCATACTGTTCTCAAGCTAAGTTTCTTTCAGGTAACATATGGGTTGACCAGACAAGTTCTAATTTGGGCCAGCAGAACTTGATTAAAAACTGTAACTGATTTAAATGAGTTTTATGTGGTTTAGAAAAAAAGGTCCTGAAATGACATTGCGTCACTAACATATAGAAATTTTATAAAAATTAGTACTTGAAAGTGATCCCACAGCTATAAGCAGTTCTTCAACATGAGTCCATCAGCCAATTCAAAATACATTTGAGCAAACCTATGATTGGTTTTGTTACTTCTAATGACATGCTTACAAGAGAAACCTAAGAGCATTTTCTATATAAATCAGAGCTCTAAATCAACTTATCTTAGAGAATCTTCAGGAGGAAAAGATAATTTAAAGCCTACCAAGATGAAATCACTTTACATAATATTTTTAAAACGATACCTATGTTCTGTGAATCCATATGAGGTTTGTTCTTCACACAGAGCTTGTGGGTGAATGAAGCTGGAACACAAAAAGTTCCATTTAAATATAAGAAAAAAGTATTATACTGTGAGGGTGACGGAACAGGCTGCCCAGAGGAGTTGTGGAGTCTCCTTCCTTGGGGGTCTTCAAGACCTGCCTGGACATGTTTCTAAGCCACCTGATCTAGGTGAACCTGCTTCTGCAGGGAGGTTGGACTAGATGATCTCTAAAGGTCCCTTCCAACCCTGCTATTCTAGGATTCTATGATTTTGCAAAAGAACAAAGACTGTAACAATGCTTAACTATGCTTCTTTAAGTGCTGTTAGTATCCTGCAACTTCTGCCTTTTGTTCCTTCCTAGTAAAGCAGAGTACTTTACAAATAATATACTTGGTATATTTTGAAAACAGTTTCTAACTTCTTTCGACATGCCATGTCATGCCACGTGCCAAAACAAAAGTAGTTCTCCCTTGATTTTGCAAAAAGTACACCACTTTGATGCATGCCCTTGATAGCATCACAATATGAATATTCGTTGCATAAATATTCTCATCCATTGTTTAACAACATTTGAAGATAACGTATGTGTCACCCAACCTTTACTTCTATATGTAATTATTCTAATACATGTTTTAGTCGCTGTGGTTCCTCACAAATTTGCCTAACAGATTTTGAAAGTTAAATGAGTTTTCTGTAGTACACAAGAGCTTCCTTGCTTTCTTTTTTTTGTGATAAAGATCCAGTTCTTATATATTGAATTGATCTTGCTTAAGGTTTTTTTGCTCCTTTAATTAAGCAGGCACAATTTACCATTTTTTTTACAACTTTGCAGAAAGGATTAAAATAAAAATTGAAACAAATTGAAAATATTTTTGTTTTCAGAAAGAGGTATCAAACGGCAAGAGTAAGGGAAATATTGAAGTCTTTATGTACAAACCTGTTTCTTTTTTTGCTTTTTACACTGATGCTCCAACTATCATCCTCCGACAGTCTCTCAGGGTGTTCATTGCATGGGATCTTTGGAATAGGTCCTCTGTCCACTCAGGCATGCATCACTGAGAAATTGCGGAGGGTGCAAATTTGTGTGAAGTTCAGTATCTCTAGAGATTTATTTGCTACATATTCAGCATATTAACTCAACATGGTATTTTTTTATGTGAAGTAACATGCTTTCAAGGTTTCATAATCTCAGTTTCTTGCAATTCTCAAATTTGACATGTCTAAGGAATTTAGGCAAGAATTTGAAACAATCATAGAATGGAACAAGTTGAAGGAAATTGAAGAAAATCTTAGTCTGGATATATCTCTTAAAACAAACACAAGGCTTTGTGCCGCTTGTCTAAACTGAGTATCTTCAGTCACCAGAAATATTTGTGTTAAAAACACATTAAGAAATTTCACTGCTCCTTAGTTTCATGCCACAAAATCATCACATTTGAAAGAGAAGTTTCCCAGTATCAGGAGGAAAAGACTGGTCTTTGCTCATTCAATGTATATTGTTAACCATCTAAAGAATTACCTAATTTATTTAGTCCCTACTGATTAACTTAATTCTTGATGGAGGCAGGTGCTATTGCATGTGTTGACAAATGAGACACCCTGCTATGCTGCAAAGTTTTCTGACCAAATAGGCTGGTTTCTCAACAGTCACAGGGAGTAAGATAAAAACAGATGAAAGACAGACCTCTAATGAGTTAGAAAAATATTAACAGTTCCTAAATTTTTTCCTTCATCTTTGGCAGTTAGATGAGGGATTGTAATTTGGGGCTTATTTTACTGTTTTTGTTGGGTTTTTTTTCTGCTGTTCATAAAATTTAAATTCAAGTTACCAAGCTGTGTTGATTTGAAAATTGGTGTTTATATTTTATTTATTGTATTGTATGCTATGACATATGTCTATGAACCTACATCAATTAACCAGTTTCTTTTCCAAGACATGAGTGTCGTTTCCATTATCCTTTTGAAATTTTATTTGTGGCACATTGTAATTATACCTTGCACATATATTTTGTGAAGTTTCCCATTGAACTGAGAAACTGTGCATTATGTTGACAAAAAAACAGTTTGTTATGCTTGCTGTATTAAGCATGCTGTGAAAGCTTGTCCCCTGTGTTCAAAATGTAAATTGGACATAGCTAATTGCATCTACTGCTGGTGATCATGTTTGGCGAGTGCAGATTTCTGGAGGGAAATGTGCCTACGCCTCTCCTAATGTTTAGATATGACTGTGAGTCCTCCTTCAGATGTTCTTTATTATTGGCAGAGTTAGATTTCATTGCTAGTGCTTCTTAGGAGAAAAGAAAACATTTTGTACTTACTTGTTGATGCTTTCCTTACTTGGAAATGCTTTCCTGTGATTGATGTAGAATACTTGTCATTACTTTCTGTGCAAAACCCACTAGCCAAAATTAAGCAATGAATCTCTATCTTTAAAGTAAAAGTAACATACATTTAATGCTGTTTGTAGACTCGGTCAAGGGAGAGGTACAACACATATCTTAAAGAGAGGCTACAGTTCTGTGGTTAGCAGCTGCAGCTGCTGAGGTAGTGTAAAGGAAAGTTCACAAAAGGATGTGGTGCTCTTATTGAAAATACAGAATCATTTGTGGATGCCTTGTGGGTACAGTCACGGGAAATGCACGGGGTATAAACTCAGCAGACATCTGGTGATGACAAGCGACCAGAGAGGAATTAATGACTGGCTTCACAGACGGGGCTGTTTTGGTTAGATGCAGTACCATTGTTACTCTGCCAAAAACATGAATACTGTTCCCAGTTTTGAGGAAAAGAGAAATGACTAATAGTGAGTTAGAAGAAATAGCCAATTTGTCTTAAAGAAGTAGTTGCTGAGTTGACCAGTGGATAATACAATGTGGCTTGAAGAAAATATTAGTGAGAGCAAACCTGCATCACAATAATAAAGTAGCCATGAAAGTGAAACTGCATTAATGCCTAAGAGTCAGCTTCCTTAGACTAGTAGTAATCTAGCACAAGACTGGATTTTATTTAGGACAAAATTCCTGTGATGCTTTGTGGCTCTTCTGATGGCTATGCACTATGGTGTCCTCAAAGGTGTTGGAAGCCTGTGAATAATGTAATTTCATATAAAAAGAAGAACTAGACACACACTTTAAATCTCAGAAATAGACAATAAGATGAATCACCTTGTTGTATGAAGGATGACAAAACCACAGAATTTTGTTTTACTAATATCATTGTTACTTCTTCAGAATTACTGTGTTCCTACTTCTTGGATACATAGCAAGAATTAAGGGAAAAGGCAGAAGAAAGTTTGCAACATTCACAGTTCTAGGACTTAAAATCTTCAGATAAAAGTAGTTTCATAGTGGCAACCACAGAACTGACTGAAAAATAAACTACAGTTCGTATGCATCACAGAGAAAGCCTCTCATGTATCATTTTGTATGTAAACGAGATTTTATAAGGATTTGATTTACTGAAACCATGAGATTGGTGAAGACAAGATATTAAGGGCTCATGCTCCTGCTAAGGATTAAATGGGAAAAAAAAAAATTGTTTGTTGCATAAGTATAAAACAACTCAGTATAAAGGAACAGACAGAACTGTCTTATTGAACAAATAATCAGTAGTGAGCTAAACGAATGTTTTCCTGGGATCTATACCCAGCTTTTCAAGAGGAGATCTCACGCTCAGATGAATGTTAGAGCAGATGATGTAGAAATAAAATTCACATTTTCTTAGATATTTGTTTTTCTCTGTTAAGAACAGAATATTAAATCTATTGTTTTGTTAAGCAAAGGCTTCTGCTGTAGCAGTAGCCCACCGTCCTCATGTGCTTTTAACACATTTTAGCAGTTTTAAGTATTTATGTAATGCATAATCACTGGTTAAAGATAGAGGTTGCAATGTTAGGAATGGAGAATTATGACTAGAGATATTCAAAGAGATTAGGATTTTCAGTTTGTTTTCAACACTGTTGAACAATGTTCAAGGTTTGTGGTTTTTTTCTTTTGTTGGTTTTAAAGCTGACACATTCAAGCAGATTTTCTGATGTGCTGCTTTGCTGAAGTCTCAATTCTTTTTAGCATATACTTCAGTATCATGCCTGTTTCCACAATATCACAAGCATGTGCCTGGGTCAACGAAACAGTCTAAAATTTTAATCTTTTTTTACAGATGTCAAAAGAGGTAATGTTTTTCAATACCATTTAAAAATACTGAATAAACAAGGGACAACACACATAAAAGGATAAATGAGCATCTCACCTCACACAGTACCCCTTGTGTTGAATGGAGTTCACCTGCAAACGGCAGTGAAACTGTCTATACAGAAGTCTGATGGTCTTTGCTTTTACTAGTGACATAGTGTCCTTAACAATTAGCGGCTTTAAAGTATGTCATGAAGAGAAAAGTAAGATTAGTCTTTACAGGGTGAAATGTCCAGAAAAATCAAATAACTTGAAGGCAGCAGGGTGATGTAGATGAGGTTGTTGAAGCCAAGAGACAGACTTCACTGTCTCAATGTTCCTTAATGAGAACTTCAGTCTCAGAGTTCCTGCTGTTTGCCTGCTCTATCGTTACATATGAACTCAGTTCAGTGAGATCAATAAGACATGAGGAAAACTACTAAATCAGTTCAAGGTAATAAAATCAGTGCATAAGTGTAATTGTCATTAAAAACACTAGGACTTTAGGAAAGTACAAAGAAATCTTTAAAGAGTAAAAATTTGCTGCACATAAGTTAGCATTTGCAATGACCTGGTAATCTGAGGGAAAGGTCTCTCTACCATCCAGGGTGTAATTTCAAAAAATAATCATTAAGAACATAACAAAAGTGACCCAGGGATGGAAAATACTTCAGTTGTACTAGATATAGGAATTGTACACAATGCATCTGCTTTTGTAAACAAAATGAGTGCTATGTTTCTCAGGATCAAGGGGATATAGGAAGAACAGCCAATACTGGATTATCAGTTGCATAATCCTAGAAGACAGGTGTATACATCATAAAAGGGACATATCTGGGGTAGCTTTGCAGACAACTGACACAAGGAAGCTGTCACTGTGCGCTGTCACAAAGGGTTGACAAAGTGTGTAACAGGAAGGGGAATTAGTGCTGTCACTTCAGCATGGAGTGATTTTTGGGATTAGGCACAGGACTTTGCTGTATGGAAGTACAGATACCAAGGCATTATCCACAGCAACGTCATCAAAAGGCAATCTTGGGTCTCTGTTGGCATTAATAATGATGCTTGACATCACATTCATGGGTTGGCAACGTCTTCAGTATGAGCATAAAGCATAGGCTATGATATTTGCAATATTGGTTATTATTTGTGGCAGTGTTCATTAATATAGCAGTGAGAAGAGTGCTTTGCATTAATTCTCAGGGGTACTGGCTATAGCAAACACATCAAACCTGTCTTTCACTTGTTATACTCATTTCCTTTAGAATATAAAATGACATTCAAGGCTTGGGCTTGAGCCCAGCATACTCAATTGCCTGAAGCACGGGAGTAACAGAAATGTTCAACAACTTAATTCCTCCACAGTGGATATACATACACAAAACTAGCTTTCTTGGACTGAAAACAAACTCTCCTACAAACCAAAGGCCCACTATGAACTTCACTGAAAAAAAAAACCAAAAAACAAAGCAAGCTATCAATTATGCTTTTTCTCTTTAGAAGAAGATTTGAGGGAAAAATACTTAATTTGAGAAGCTAATTACAACGTTGGGTGCACTGCTCTGGAAGGTACCTGCTGCTGCAGAGGGCCTTCTATGGCTCCTATACTGAACTGAGGTGAATCATGATCCACATCTGTGCCAAGGAATTCAACAGGGACACAATCACCGCCCACGCTGAGGAGGGGAGAGACAAAGCCTGTCAATCACTACACAGAAACCAAAAGCTACATGTGAGGAAAGGAGAGTTCATAGCAGTGTTGCAACTCTTGTCTCCAGTGCGGGCAAAAAAAGATACACAGATAACAACGTAAGTGTGTGTCACACGCTATCACACTGTTTTTCTTACTTGTAATGGTGCAACCTACTTATAACCCTGAGCCNCCTCCCCCCATCCCCGCGCGCCCGCGGCACGCGCACGCGCACAGCCCCCTGCGGCGGCCATTTGCCGACGTCACGACCCACCCTCCGGGCCCGCCTCTTAGGCGGAGCCTGCGGGCTGCCACCCACCCCTGCTGGCCGGCGCGACGCATGCGTGGTAGGACACAGAGTGTAAGTGTCTATTTCGTGTTCGTTTCCCCCCCCCCACCCCGCCTTTCCGTTGTGCTGCTGGGCTTTCCAGGGCTGAGTAGGAGGTGTCGGTGTCTAAGGAGAGAAGGGAGGAAAGTCACTGTGCCGTCCGTCGCCGCTTTCCCTCAGCGCCGCGCCTGGGGCTGCCCCGCGCAGCCGCCTCCTCTTCCCTCGCACAGCCCGAGACCGACTCGCTGCCCCTTTCTTTCCCNAAAACTAGCTTTCTTGGACTGAAAACAAACTCTCCTACAAACCAAAGGCCCACTATGAACTTCACTGAAAAAAAAAACCAAAAAACAAAGCAAGCTATCAATTATGCTTTTTCTCTTTAGAAGAAGATTTGAGGGAAAAATACTTAATTTGAGAAGCTAATTACAACGTTGGGTGCACTGCTCTGGAAGGTACCTGCTGCTGCAGAGGGCCTTCTATGGCTCCTATACTGAACTGAGGTGAATCATGATCCACATCTGTGCCAAGGAATTCAACAGGGACACAATCACCGCCCACGCTGAGGAGGGGAGAGACAAAGCCTGTCAATCACTACACAGAAACCAAAAGCTACATGTGAGGAAAGGAGAGTTCATAGCAGTGTTGCAACTCTTGTCTCCAGTGCGGGCAAAAAAAGATACACAGATAACAACGTAAGTGTGTGTCACACGCTATCACACTGTTTTTCTTACTTGTAATGGTGCAACCTACTTATAACCCTGAGCCAAGGGGGGCATCCACACACGCTGTGAGACTTTTCCCTACTAGCTGAGTTCAGGCAGAGCTGAACTTGAGAACAGCCTTTCACCACCCCCAGCACTGCCCTAAGTGCGTTCAGCTCATAACTCTCCTCTTGGAGAAGTAACCTGAGGCCAGCTACGGAGCAGCCAGCGTTACACAGTAACTGCTGCCCCGCTACCCGCCTGAGGCGAGGGGCTGCGCCGGGAAGGGCGCGAACAGCGCCCCGACACGCGCCACCACCCCCCTCAGGCGCCCTCCCTCCCCCCATCCCCGCGCGCCCGCGGCACGCGCACGCGCACGCGCACAGCCCCCTGCGGCGGCCATTTGCCGACGTCACGACCCACCCTCCGGGCCCGCCTCTTAGGCGGAGCCTGCGGGCTGCCACCCACCCCTGCTGGCCGGCGCGACGCATGCGTGGTAGGACACAGAGTGTAAGTGTCTATTTCGTGTTCGTTTCCCCCCCCCCACCCCGCCTTTCCGTTGTGCTGCTGGGCTTTCCAGGGCTGAGTAGGAGGTGTCGGTGTCTAAGGAGAGAAGGGAGGAAAGTCACTGTGCCGTTCGTCGCCGCTTTCCCTCAGCGCCGCGCCTGGGGCTGCCCCGCGCAGCCGCCTCCTCTTCCCTCGCACAGCCCGAGACCGACTCGCTGCCCCTTTCTTTCCCCTCTCCTCCTGGATGGATCCTGGACACGTTTAAACGTTTTACTTGATCAGACCGCTTGGGTTTCTCCCCTCGCTCGCCGCGGCTGCCCTGCCTTGGCGTTCTCCCGCTTGCCTTGGACTGATCGGAGTGAGGGAGGGAGGAAACCCACTTTCTTATGAAAAAGGCAGTGAGCTGAAGTAGATAAATGAATCTTCACGCCCCCCCCCTCCCCAGAAACCAAAGCAGTCATTGAAACAACCTTCCGCTGTTAGGATCACACAGTCTGTGCCCGGTGATTCCAATTTCTGTCTAAGGTAGTAACACTTAAAATGATTTCAGGTGATTTACACACCTCGTGTGAGTGATCGATCTGGTTACCTGAACCTGTATGAAAAAGGTGACAACGTGCATGGAAAAGGTAGTTGTGTTTTTCTGAGGAAAAAACATGCCCAAGGAACATGTGAACTTTGCAGATGATTAATAAGTCACTTAGGAAGTAAGTGAAATCAAGATGTAGAAGTAAAAAGTGTTTCTAGGCAAAAAATGTGAGCTTAGGGATGTTCCTTTTGAGATAAAAAGCAGTTGAGGCAAAAAAATTATTTTGGGGGGGATTAATGTAATTTCGTAATCTTAAATGATAGCATTCTTAAAAAGAGGAAAAGAGAAAAGTGCAGTTCAAAGAATAATTGCACGTAATATGTCATCTGTAAGCAGTTTTCTAATTAAATTTCAAATGTTGGATGTTGGTGATTCAAACAAGACATTCCAGAGCATGTGCCAAGTATGTGCTGCTTTTTAATTTAATCACTGAAATGCCTAATGGAAAAATGGCATTAAATACTTTGCTTTTTTTCCTTACAGCATGATGTCATTTATCTCCAATAAATAGTATGCCCCCTGATTTCATAACCTGTTTTCACATTTCCCCTCAACTGCATTTTTAGATACACTGAGTAGTGTTAAATCTTTGAATGACAGCAGAGTACCATTCTTGTCTTTAAAAGTTACATTCTGTGTGCTGAAAAGAAATTCTTCACACACACGCATTGCCGTTTTCCTGAGATTTAGGCATGGAGTGCTCGTAAAAGCTGAATTTAGTTCACTTGTCAATTCTGCCACTTACTATGAAACCTTTAGTTGTATTTCTTTCAGCTTGATTTGATTTTTTTTTCCCCCTTTTAAGATGTTTGAGCAGAAATGTTGCTGGTTTCACTGAGACTGAGTGTGAGCTGTTAGATTTCCAGCTATAGCAATTCTGAATGCAAGTCCTAATTAAATCTCTTCAAAACATGCTGTTTATAATAATGCTGATTTAATTGGTATTATAGCCTTGAGAAAACTTAGAATAATTAGGGTAGCAATATGTGGAAACTGTGGAGCCTACCTGTTTTCATGTACTTTCATGTCATTAAATAGTTTTTTAGTTGTGTCCATTTTTCAGATGTTTGCTTTCAGCTTCCTGCAGTTGTTACCTTAGTGATGGTTTATGTCTCAGTCTCTGAGTGTAATAAGAAGAACGTGTTAAACTAAGGCTGTGGTTATAATCAAATATTTTAGTTTGACAGCCTTTAAGTTTTATGTTTGCTGTTTCCAGTCACTTTACTAGTGATCAAGTTAATAATGTTGGAAAAACGTGAGGATATAGAGATAATACTGGAGAAACTGGCTTGGGTCAACTCTTATAACTTAATGTTGAGCACAGAATTATCCACTTGTCCTGCATATTACAACTGTGTACATGCTTGCAACTGTGTACATGGGATTTTCCTTTTCATGGTTACAATGCGTAGTGCTCTCATTCATTTTATCATTTGTCACGTGAATCCTCTTGTGAATTTGCAGTAAATGGAATTATGCAGTTTTATACGTGTCTAAATCATTCTTTCTTCTCCAGTGTCTGCAGCTTCACTTAAGTCTATTATGTTTATTTACATTACTTTGTGTATTTATAGTTTTGTCTATTTCCGCAAAATTTAAAAATATTGTCACTTTTCCTCCTTGTCAATTGATTTGTGTGTATTTGTGAATGTCAGTGTGTATATAAACAACTTCAGACAAAGTAGTGATGTTTACCACAGACCCAAATGTTGATCTATTAAGTCTGCAACAAAACTGTTGTTGACTTTTCTAGTTCAAATTCTAATACTAGAATGATTCTAAAATGCAAATTGATTATTTCCAAATAATTTGGTGTTATATAGGCAGTGTTTTGTTTTGTGCATTAAATGAATTGTTTTGAAGTGGAGCTTAGGTTGACCAGTATCATCCATGTTTGCCTTTTAAAAAAACAATAGCTTAAATGTCTTGTATGCCTTACTGTGGATCCCATGAAGTTACTTTTAAATTATTCTTTCAGGGCTACATGTTTTTGTTGCTTTATTTTTTCTGTAAGCTCTAGGGAAAGCCGGACGCTTTAAAGAAGATCTTAATAAATTATATTCATTCTTCTTGTCTTTCTCTGCTGCACTGGTAATTTATCAAATAAAACTGTCAGATATGCTCGGCACAATGTGTTCTTTGTGCGTCCTTGTAGTTTATAACTCATGTTTTCTGAATGCAGTGTTAAAATTTGTATGTAACTTGATTTAAAAAAAAAAAAAAGCCTAACCAAATCTGGGCTTGGTTTATTTGGTGATAAAATGCCTACTGGATTCCTTTGGGTGGTTGAGCCTATGTAAGGGAACAACAGTTGTCCCTAAAGCTACTGGGTAATTCTGAATATCCATTGCAAATAACTCGGTGTCAGAATTTTAAGTTTTTCACTTCCAAGTGGGTTTTTTGAAGCTGCTACCTCATTACATAATAACACAAGGATAAAATTGTGTTGTATGAGAAGCAGCTTCATAATGTTCAGCATTTGGAAGGCATTACTAGTAAAAAGGAAACTTGTGTTAGCTGCACTTGATTTTGATGCATTTTTTTTTCATTATAACTGTAAGCTGGATCTAGGCCACTTTATGACTAATCCGTCACTTCCTGTGTTGATGCAGTCTTATTGGTGACTGCAATTAAAGTTCACTTGGTTTTTCAAAAGCCAGTAAGTGACACAGCTTCTCAAAGGGCTTCTGGACAAGTCCTTCATTAAGAATCATCCATGATTCCCTCCTGTCATGGTTTAGGCTCATCCAAGAACAAAACAATTAGACTGAAATACCACAGACTTCCAAACTCCTAAAGGATAGGGAGGGCTTAATTGCCACTTATGGTCCGGGACAAAACAGACAAGGCTACTCAGCTTGGGGAAGAAAATGCAACTTAACTTGCCTCAAGCTAAAACATAACAAACAGAAATATCCAACAGAAAAATAATACAGAGTAGGGCAAGTGATGGAAGTGCAGCCAGCTCTTTAAGATCACTTTTCCCCCACCAATTCTCTCTTCTTGGGCTCAGAGCCTGGAGTCCAGTGTCATTACCTACCTCTCCTGCAAAAACAGTGCCAGGAGCAGGGAATGGGGGGTACAGTCAGTCCTTTCCTGATGTCTCTTGCCACTTATTGTATCTTAAGGAGAAGTGCTCCTCACCAGTCCTCCCTTGCTTCAGCTTGGGGTCTCCCAGACACTGGGCAGCCCTGCACAAGCTGCTCCCGTGGGGCGCTGCAACCCCAGTTCATCTTTTCTGGGTCGAGTCTAAGTTGCTCGCTCTCTCTGACCCACAGTCTTCAGCTCTCACCCCCTCCGTCACAGGGTCTTTACTTTTTGTCGCAGGCTACAAGGCTGTCTCTGGTCCAGCATCGCTCCTTCTGTCTTTTCCTGACTGCAGGGTCTACATAGTCATCTGCATCTTTGCCCTTCCATCTCCCTCCATGCATTTAAAATTCCTGTCCTTAAATAGGCCCAGCCGGGGCCAGACATGGGTCTGAACCTCAGAGCCAGGGGAAAGTCTGAGAACTCTACTGGGCCTGCACTGCAGCCTCCTTGCCCTGTTACCAAGCAAAAGGGGCTCTTCGCAAATCCATGACACCTCCCTTAAGTTTCAAGATAGTATATTAATACCATTCCCACAAGGAACATATTGGAGAGTTGTTAAAGAGTCTTCCTCTTCAAGTGCTTATAATTGTGAGAAGGAATCCTGTACTAGAAGAAGTCAACAGAACACAGTCCCTCAGAGAGATGTATTTGAGTGGGAGGACTGAGGTTACCTTCAGAAAGAAGTGGGTATATAGGTAGGTTTCTGCAGATGGTTATGTTAACAGAGTGAAGAAAAGACTTTTTGACTGCATTTCAGGCAAATCATGGCAAGAAAGGCAATGATTTAATTAATTCAAGATAAGGAATTTACAGCTAATATCTGTTTTTCATATGTTAAGAAACAAGTATGATGTATACGGTATTTCCTTTGGTAATAAAGGGTTCTATTCCTTTGTGCCATCAGAAATGAGTATCTGTGCATGGTAGAGAGGATTTGATTCCATAAAAACAAACCTTTATCCTCAAACATTTAAAATTACAGTAGAAATTTTCAAAATGATATAGTGCTTCTAAAGGCCTGCTCTGTTTGGAAGTGGTGTGGTTATAGTAGTAAACTTGAAAAAAGATGTATAGGCCTTGGTAAAAGAGCTGTTTTTAACCTTGTGAGCAACACTTAAGAAAATGTTCTAATTGTGACATGTAAATAAACCTTTTGATTTTATTCAGAATATGTACTTTTCCTCTCCTCAGTTTTCACTGCAATACTGAATATTCCCAGTATAGCTCATCAAATTCACAATGTAGTGCCACCAACTTAGGAACTATATACATCAGCTTCACGTGTCTAGGTACTCCAAAGTACATTTTCTGTATTGGAACTACAGCATTGCCTGTTTATCAAAATTTATCAAAACAATGCTGTGGCTTCGTATGTGAGTAGTCAAAAACATTTGTATTAATTCTGCTGAACAGCAGTGAGGTTTTTATAGCATTAGCATTTGCATATTTTGAGCAAGGACTTCAGTTACTAAAAATCTGATATGTCTGGTAGGCACTGGCCTTGGAAAGCATTCTGTGATTTAAAAGTTCACTGCCCACTGACTTGCTGGAATAGTTTACATATGTCACTTGTTCTCAAAATTTTCTGAAATGCTAAAGAATAAGGCTTTAAATTGACACAGTACTGACATTTGGCATGAAGTATGCATATTATTTGTCCCATTCAATGGTATTTTGCAAATAATGCAAATCAAATACATTCTAAATTGTTTTGCTGGATTTGTGTTCAAGTAGTAACTGAGAACAAAGAGATAATTAAGGCATGTTAGAAAGCACTAGGTAACATACAAGGCTTAAATTTGCATTTAGCTCATATTGAGACTGGGAATCGGTGTTATGTTAATAAAAAAATATAATGATTCTGTGACCTGATAGGAAAGTAAGTATTTCATAGTGTTTTGGGGTTTGGTAATAGCTTTTAAATGGAATTCATGTATTATTATTTTTCTTAGTGGTCACTAAAATCTAGTGCTATATTTTAGAGTGTTTTCTGTTGTCAGCATTTTGTTCTTTTTGATGATGTGCCTGATTCTTACCACCTTCTTGATATTCCATTTTTATATAAAATTAATATTTTTTTTTACTTTGCCCATAATCTTTGGCATCTCAATGAATCAAAACCAATAGCTTCATTATATGCTTATTTAATATACAGTAGCAGAGCAACCAAGCTGACAATCTTCAGATCCCTATGTGAAAGGACTTTGAAATTACACTTGCAGAGAAATGTATGCCTCCTTTTTATTTCTTATGCTGGGACATCTTCTAATGATTTCAGGCTTTCAGTCTATTTTTAGTGCAAGTTGTGTTATTAAATATTGAAGAATTATGCGGTTGTGATGAATACTTTTTGAGAATAGCAGAATTTTGTTCATTGCATAGAAGTGTTCAGGTCAAATTTGACTTTAAAACAAAGGGAATGGGAGAAGGACAGTCATATTTTGTCAGTCATATTTTTGATTAGGCAGATGTTTTGCTGAGGAAAATGTGTAGTCTTGTTTAAAATGTTATTAGGTTCAAGTATTTATGGAAAAAACAAAATACAGACAAGTATGTCTAGAATGAAAAGCTAATAGTCTACACAGTATTTCAATAGAAAATTTTATAACCCTGGACATCAGTCTCCATTGCTATGCAGGCTATTATAGAAGTTGTATTTAAATTATCGTGAAAGTACAATGATGTTATTGTTTTATGAAATGTAGATTGTCAAACTATTGTGCCTGTTTGCGTGTTGCTGCTTGCAGATTATCACCTAATAATTCAGGTTCCATTATCATTGCAGACTTGTAAGAGTAGTCATTTGCCTCTTAAAAATTTGGGCCATTTTTATTTATATTATAGATATTATAAATGTATTTATCATAAGTTGTTATACTAAGTATTGATCGGGATTGTTCTGTGTGGGATGGTAAGCAGTTACTAGTCTGTAGCTTTGTAATAAAAAAACAAGATTAGTTTTTGCAGTCATTGTGCAAGAGTATATGGTTATGTATAGATCAAGGCTGGTTTTTTTCCAGTCTAATTTTTTCAACATTTGTGTTTTTCTTAAAAAAAACCCCACAAACTTGAAAAAACTCAGCAGGTTTTGACTGAACGAGTTTTTACTGAAAGTGCCTAACAGAGTGTTGTGTCTCTTCAGATCTTTTTATAGAAGCATTCTATCCTTTAATGGTGGGAGTGATTGAATGAATATTTTTCTCTACTGTACTCTGATCAGTATTTCGTAGATTGGAGCTTACCTAAATGGAAACTCTAGCAATTAGGGGTCCACATAGGCTTTTTTCTCCTAACAAAACAAAATTGGAATTTACCTTAGAGGAGTGTGATAACTTTCTGTTTGTCTTAATAAATTGTAATGCACTAACATAGTAATAAATTACCTCGATACTTATTTATCTTTATTAATTACTTTCAGTGTATCTGGAAATTGGGTCCTGTATGACTGTTTACAAGGTCAAAATGCTTTTACATTGTCAGGCTCTGTGTCTGTGCACAGTGATCAGGTCCCTTCTCAAGCTTTACGATAAGCTGAATAGGTGAAACCCCTTATTAGGAAAAGGTGGGGATATCAGATAGCTGTGGCAAAAGACAAACTCTGGGATAAAGTTCATTGTAAGCAAAGGAGAGAGAAAAAGACTGAAATAGTTTGTCAAAAGTAAATTGTGATTGTTGTCATAATCAAAAGGGGATGGTTGGTCTACAGCAAATTCAGACAATGAATGAATTACACGTAAGTTGTGAATTGCTGTTCTGGAAAACTGTCTTGTTCGTGATCCCACCTTAGCATATGTTAGCTCTCAGCAACACTGGCTTTCAAATGATTTGTAAACTCTGTTCTTTTGCTTGTCTCTGAGGCCATGTCAAATGTTATGATAATTACTTTGAAAGATCTGAGTGTGGATGAAGTGACTTCTGTCTTTAGAAAAATGTTTGTCTCACCTTGCTGCTCATAGATATTACAAGGGTAGTGATGGTTTTATATGAAGTGGTTTGTTAAACTGAACATCCCACTGTAAATGCTAAGAAGTTAAGCTTTAAAATCAACTAGTCTAGAAATTGGCATTGTTAGACTGAAGCACATTATTTGGCAAAGCTATATTGTCCTATCACATCCCTCACATAGAGTTCAGTCTTAGGTAAATACTAAATTAATGAGGTTCTCTGTTTTACTCAATTTTGTTCTTCTCTCTAAAGTACCAAGCATCAGCTTTTTACATGTGTCTTTATTTAGTTAGTTGTATTTTAGTCTCATGTTTTTTTCAGCTTGGACAAAACCTTGTTGTCACTGTCAGTGTGGAAGATGTGGAGGTTGCATATCTGAAATCTAAACAGGGCTTTTATCTCTCCATGTTAATTCTCCTCATTTCACCAGGCATAAGGAATACAGCTACTTGCAGTAAGCTGTTTTGGAACTTCCATAAAGTATAAAGTTTCTTTCTTTGGTTTTCTAAGTGTTACAGTGTAACAGTGGTTAGCTTTGTGGCTGATACATAGTCTGTAAATTATGTTGTAACTTTGGTCCTTGAGGATAGGAAGGTCTTGTCAACTGGTTTCCACTAAAGCTAATTCATGTGTAGTTTTAAGAATTTCTTTGTTGTAACTAAAGATTTTTACTAGTCAGCAGCGCTTGTCAGATAAGTTATGCTGCAAGTTTGGATTTTTTTCTTTTGTGATTATCTCTGAAAAGCAAAGATAATGTAACTGAAAAGCTGTAAGTAGCCTGCTGTATACTTAAGTGATCAAGGAAGCAACTGCTGGTTGCTCCTACAAAACCCAAATTTTGAAGTGTTTGTGTAACTTTTTTTTTTTGTTTGTTTCCCGTAACTGATAGAAAAGTCTTTTCTCTGCAGAGCTGAATTGTGCTGCTTTAGATGGACACTGAAGGAGCAGAATTTCAGAGGAATCTTTCCTGGACCTGAAACTCTTAGGATTGTTGGCTGTTTCAAAAAATATTTAAAGATGCTTTTATTTTGGTAAAATATTGTCCTTTTAATTTTTTTCCTTTTTTTCCCTTGAGTTGTTTTGTCATCTTTGTGATGCTACATGGAAACTGAGACAGACTAACGTTGTGCAAATCTGATGAAAATTATCTGTGCTGTTTCAAAGGTCAGGCACACTCAGTGAATTTGCTTTCAAATTATTTTGTTTATTCTGTGTACGTATGCATCTCAAGCTCTGTAAAGGTCAGGAGAGGAGATTCATTTTGGAATTTAAAGAAGTTAGGTTTTTACTGCTGGTAGCCCATGTTAGTTTCATTTGAACTAATGAAAATAGTTTTCCTTTTTTTTTTTTTTTTCCTGACAGTGTTACTTCTCTAGTGAAGCTCATTTGTAACTAAGGTCCATTTGAAAATAAAACAGAATAGTAATGTATTTTATTTTTTTGTTTCATGTGTTCTTAAAAATTAGAGTAACTTTTGCACAAATTAAACAGTTGTTGTACTTGATTTTTTGTTTCTTGGCTTGTTTCATTGACGGGACAGACTAACATTTTCCTAGCTAATGTATGAAGTGCTAAGGCCTGAGCAACAGGCCCCGAACCATAGTTGACCTCTAGATGAACCTCCCAACTAAACATTATACAAGGTAGTAGCTTATAATTAGTGAAATATGCACAATTATTAGCAAAAAATGTAGCTTAGACAAAATACAATTATTGACAAGGATAAAGGTTCTGGTCGTTAGTGAAGAATGTAGCTAAAAATGTCTAGGAGAATGTATTTATTGCTTTGATGTATCTATTTCTGTTTATATGGTGGCTGGAGTTCAAGGCTGAGAAGCCAAATGTTTGGCCTTGATTGGAAGTACATGAAGGAAAAACAAGAAGATGAGGAAACTGCCTTGGTTCTTCCTGGGTCCTTGTCCAAGCTTCAGGTGGTACCTCAATGGAGAGTGAAACCAGATGCTCCAATGATAAAATTACGTAAGGTTGTTTATTCAACAATATATAAAGGCGGACCCTCTTGCAGCGACTTTGGAGGCATCACCTATGAGGGGACACACTGTGTAGGACTTCTCAATTGCCAGGACAGGCTCTCCAAATCCTTGCTGTAACCAGGGCTCACCAGCAACTATGAGTCTGGATGATGGTCAAGTATTAGGGCAATTGGTCACGTATCTTTCTTAATCAGTATTGCTCTTGTAGTAATGATTAGGTGCATTATCTTGCTTACATTCTTTGCTGCTTAGAAATAAGAGTGTCATAACCTTATTTTTGTAACTGAATGCTTTATCTTAGTTTCTGTAACATTTTAAAATAGATAGTAAAGTGAAATTAATCTTTCCATTGATGTCTGTGTCCTTTTCCAGCACCTCCCGTCATTTGGCAAAACATGTATTTAAAGGATACATGGTATTGAACTGTGTCTTGACACAAATCATTTAATAAAATAGGGATAGTGGTGCAATCTCAGTATTTTTGACAGCTCTGCTTATTAGTGTTCAAGTTGAACAATATAACCGCGAAAGGATTCATATGTGTCAGTGAAGCAAAACTAATTGCAGGTTTCAGTCACAGAACTAATGAGAATTAGTAAGAAAGTGGTCTTTTTATTAAGTACAAAAGAAACTGCATCTATAAGGTACCTAATTTTTGTCCTAAAATACCCGGTTATGTAAGAACCCTTAGGTAGTAGTTTTGTCTGTAGAATTGTATAAATATTTTTGTTCACTTTTAAAATGATAACTCATAGCAAGAAAGAGATTTTCAAACAACAATAATGGCATTTTTTCACTTAAACTCAAGTACCTTTTTCAAAGTTTCTGTTCATTTGAAAAGTCTTGAACTGTTTATCTAGATGAGATTTTTCTGTCAAAAGTATTTTGACATTCTTTTCTGACTTTAGGAGGTGAAATCTGAGTGAGGCAGAACATGCTTATTGAATGAACAGGAAGTTTTGTTAAGATTTAATATTTTAGTGCACATTTTATGGAAAGGGTGGACATATTTTGCAGTTACATGAAAGGTTAGAAAATTGTTCTCTTTTTTATGGGTAAAATAGTGTAAATTGCATTTAGGAAGCTGTGGCTCTTTCAGTAGTAAGTAATAGATGTCCTTCTGAGCAGAGCACTAATGTTCCTTGCCAAAGATTAATTTAGTGTGCATTTAATCTGCAGTTGCTTCAGTTTGTGTGGATGTAACCAAGCTTGGATGTAAGTAGCAACAGATTGGTCACACAGATTTCCTTTTAGTTTAAAAAATTGCTATGCTAAGTTAGGAATTGGGCCAGGACTGATTGACCCTAATTTCATATGGCAAACAGTTGACCACTTGGTATACATACTTCAAAAGACACAGAAGGATGGCGAGGGCTGGACTTGTAGCACATTTGCTTGTGGGAGTTTTGCCAAGATGCTGCTACTGCTTCGAGGCTCTTATTTTTCTTGCCTGTTTCTTACTAATTAGTATAATTTGTAAGCATCCTTCCACTGATTCTTTATTGTTAATAGCAGGCACTGTCATTTGTCTTTAAGTGTCTTCAGGGACAGAGATTTCTGTGTCAGCTTTTCCTCAGTTTTGCTGTTTGAATCCTAGTCTGTTCAATAGCTCTTGGGTTGTACACCTGTTGTGAGATGCATCCTTCCAGTGCTGAAACTGAAGCAGTAGCTGTTAGGCCTTGACAGTAGAATTAAAAAAAAAAAAAAAAAAAAACCAAAAAAGAGAGAGAAAAAGGAGAACTTCAGGCTATTTAAAGTACATCTTACATTTTAGATGTTTTATAACATAAAATGCACAAAACTATTGTTAAATATTTTGTTTACTTGGAACAATTTCTATTCAAAGTTTCGTCCTCCTGCTCTTCACTGTCCCAGTGAGAAGCAGGAAAAAAAAAAGCCATCTAGCCTTGTGACACTCACACTTTTCATGTTATTAATTCTGATATGTGACTTGTAAAAGACTTGCTCGTCTGAAGTAAAATCTCAATATGATATGTGTTGTAATGGTGCATCTCCAAGCAGTGAGTCTGAGTATCAGAATTAAAGGCTGAGTATTGGTATTTAAATGTAGACTTATGTTATTTTGGGTGAAAAGAGAGGAATAGAAGTGGAGAAAAAGTAGAATAAGAAAACCTTTAGAGAAAGATGAATAATACCTTTGAGAGTGATCTATAAAGCCTGATGTTGCTTATAGTCAGAATTAGAAACGGATGATTATCCACAGCATTTGACTTACATAAATACTTTGAATACTACTTGAAGCTTCTAAAATTACTTCCTATTTTCCAGAATTGAACTGCAATGTAGAACCAAATTCATATTAATATTAATATGCATAGCTATACAGCTAATCAAATATTGGTAGCAGTGAAGATCTTTTAAACTTTGATACATGTGAAACAACTCCTTGAAATGTTTGAGTTTGTTGAATTCCAAATGCTATTAGGTACTAAGTGTCCTGTGAGTTGCAGGGATCCTAGAAATAGGGATACTTAGTCCTTTGAACTTTTTTTTTTTTTTTTTTGCTATTGTTTGATACAGACTGCAGCAACTACTTTTTCTGTGTATGGAAATTTGGTATGTGGGTGTGTGGTCAAATGTTTTGATTTCTATGTACTGTAGCAGGTACTGCATAATTGTGTACTTTGGTGGTTTTGCACATTTCTTGTATTGCCATTAGGAAACTTATAATGGATATTTCTCTTGTGATGTAAGAGTTAATTCCTACATAGAATGCTGTAACAGATAGTTCTGTTTTGTAGTTTGATCTCAAAATATTATTTGGTCTTTAAGTTGAAAATAGAAGTGAGAACCTGGAATGTAACAACTACAGTAGACATGATAGTTAACTGATCTACTAAGGCGAGTTGAGGATAAGTCTAGTTGACCATAAAGCAAATGTAAATACGTTACATTGACTTGATGAGCATTGAGGTTCAAGCCAAGTCGTTTCTTAAACTAAAATGATATTTCAGCAAAAGATGTTTGCTGACTTCATAGATGCTTACTTTTGAAGTAGCAATATTTCTTTGAAAGTTACTGCATGTTTTAATTATCATTGCATATTTTAATTATGTTTGCATAAACATTAGATGTAGTGGGATAGGACTGCTTTTCCTAAGTTACTTTTAATGTTAATCAGCATTTTGGATGGAGAAATAGCAAAACTTGTAACAATATAGAAGATTTATGAGCAGTGAATGTTTAACCCGAAAATGCTTGTTGTTATGTTGTGACAGATTGTCTCAACCTGTAAATTTATACTGCTTCCTTGGGTGCTTCTCATTGAATGCAGTGTATGTAATCCAGGTATGTTATGCAGTATATGCTGGGAGGTGCTTATTTGCAACTACTTGTGGATATGTACTGCAGACAGTAGAAACTAAATATGGAAACAACTAACGTTTTCTTAAATGCAAAGAATACAAGTGACTAGCTGTTTAAATGTGTTGTTGTGGGTGCACCCGTGGTGTGAAATATGAGTGGCTGGTATTGCATTCTGGCAACACCACTGCTGCTTTTGTGCTGCTAACTTCTTGAAGTTGAAAAGTTGTGGCTTTGCTTCAGAGATGTTCAATCTTAAATAATGTACGTAGAATGTGGAAGTAAATCGTGCTGAGTATGAGCATTAATCATTTGTGGTTGCTATGCATTTATGCCATTACCCATTTTTGGTTCTGTGCTCATAATTTACTGAATTAGTTACGCATTTTGAGTTGAGTTTGACTTTGTTTTGGAGTATGTAGAATGTCTTCAGGAAGTTGAAGACAAAGCTGGAGAGTACAAGGAATAAAGTATTGTCAGTGTTGATGAAAAACGTGAATAGGAAAAAATCTGATATCGTTTAAATAGGTTCTCATAAACGCGTAAGATTCTCATTAATCCAACATCAGAAGACTAATGAATATTAATGAATGAGATCAAAGACATTTAGAAATCAAAGCAAGTAAACAACAATTATTTTTAAGAATGATATAAAGTTTTAACTGTACAAAAATACAGATCTTAACAGAACAGCTTGTGAGAAGTTTTTCTTGAGAATATTTTTCCTGAAAATGTTTATATTGAACTAGAAAGGCAATTATGTGATGGTGGAAAGTAAAAACAAACTGGAAAAAGCTGTACATCAAAACATGAAATATATAGGAAGTTTTGAATATGATACGTTGAAATACATATAAATTCAACTGTGCAATATAATACACTGGGAATTTGAGCTTGGCCAGAGTCCATGACTCAGGATGTCTACACAAATTGTGAAATAGGAAGGAAATACCTTAGGATGGCTTAGAGTTTTGTTTCTTTCTACATTTCTAGTTCTTTTGAACAAATGTTACCAGTGCTGAAACATATACAGTGTTGTTTTGTTGAAAAAAATAGTTTTGTACGTTATCAAATAGTCTGATGAATAAATGTCAAAGTAAGATCAGAACTATCTTCATCTAAATATTTGCTCTTGTAAATATTATCTAGATTCACCACATGGCATGTTCTATATACCAGTTATGTAAACTTTGAACTGTGCATGCTAGGAGTATTGCATGGGGTGGTTAATCCATGATATAATGCAGGTGAATCTTCCATGATTCAGGAAAATAATTGCAATAGATTGTCAAATATTACTTTCCAGTTTCTCTACTATAATTCAATTAGTAGTTCTTCTATTCCACTAAAATAAAATTTTTCTGTATGAGGCGATGTTTTAAACAGAATAATAGATCTAGGCAGGAGTAAGGGCATTATTTATTTTTTTTCCTATATAAAAAGTATATATGAGATATACATAATATATATAATATACATATTTTTTAAAATTCTGTGAGGATTTTAATCCATTTAATCCACAAAGAACATACTTGAAATATTGCTCCAAAGGCAAAGATCCTCTGACGCAAAACAGGAAAGTACCTGATCCCTATGGGCAATAGTGACATTATTTGACAGTTTGTGATTCTTAAAAACTTTAATGGCAATGTAGGACTCACAAGAAGATTCTTCAAGTACTGTCAAAGTAACTGTTTCATTCTGAACCTAGATAAAAAGCTAATGGTATCTAACAGCTTTTAGTGTCACTGCATCAGATTCCTCAAGTAGAAAGTACAGTTGACATTCTGTTTTAAAGTGACCGTACGTTTGACCCAGTTCTGCGATGGTGGTGTCATCACAATTGCATCTTGCTGCTGTAGACTGTAGGAGGCTGACAAGCGGAACAACTTGCTTTAGCTCACATAGCTCATCTGTCACACTGAGCAGGTTGAAGATTTCTATTATCTGAATGAAATGTGGAGTACTTCTCCCACCTCTCTGCCCATCAGCATAATCTGTCACCTGCACAGCCCCCCAGTAACAAAGTGAAATGAAATGCAAGAAAAAGAGAACTAAAAAAATATTTCCAGAGATGCAAATGTAAGGCACATTTAATAATGAAAAGATTTGTGGTTAAAAGAAAAAAAGGAGAAAGTAAATAATGTCCAGAAACTAGATGGAGGGCTTTGGATTGTATGAAAAGTTAATTTTCAAAGGTTTGCAATTACCTTATTTAAAAGCTGAAAAACTTTTAGTTGTGTATTTCAGATCCATTGCTTAGAACAGTTCTGTAGTTAGTAGGGCAGTGATAGTCATCCCTGTTTTCATAGTAAACACTTTCTTAGCATTTAAAACGTTCAAATTTTTATGGAGCTGTTATTATATTTTCCCAAAATAGTGCAGCTACAATTTTGTACACCAGGCCAAATCTTGCCATAATCTCAACAGGGAGCTCTTTGAAGTTCTGTGACGAGAGTAATGTTAGGGCATTGAGTTTGTGCAGCTTGCTCTTTGAATTTCATATGTGGCTTGCTTGACTGCTTTACTCTTGCAAGATCTGATTTTTCTTGTCATTTTGAGAATATTAGCAAAAGAAACACAAAACATAATGCTTAGTAAATGTTGATTAGAGATTTTTTGCGTGTCAAACATGGGAAGAATTTTTTCTAGCCCTTTATAATCTGTCTAGTTTTGAAAATGCCTTTATATAGAATTTCAAAGTACAGTAACTTTCAAATTGCCTTATCCAACTTAAAATAATCAACAGTAACACTCCATTTAGGGTTATTACATTAGTCATTATAGTAACCATAGAAAGTATAGAAAGAATTTGGTTATTAAGCTTCCATGGAAATTCCATTTAACCAAATATTTCAATTTACAATAGTACAATGTTTAACTCTGAGTAAAATTTGAAAACTAATAGTTTCATTGATTGTTGCTTTTATCTGTCATGGGTACTTAATACACTATAAAGATGTTAGCTGGTCTGAAGTAAGAAGATTTTTAGTCTTTTTGTTAAAGTCTTGACTGATTTTTTTTAGACAGACATTTTTTCCTATATGAATACTGAAGGTAAATTGTATATAACTTCAAGTATTGTCAATAAATTTGTATATTTTAGAACTACTTTTTAGCTCTTAAAAATAGTAGTAGCAACAATTGATGAAGTTACATCTTTGGAAAAATGATTATGGGCTGAATTTTCAAATGCACTGAACTGAGGCATATTAGTTGAGACTTGAAATACTTTAAAAAAATTTACAGGTCTTGGCAGTAATGAAGTGACTCACACATAGTCACGATATTATTTTATAATAAAACTTTCTGCTTCAGTACAAAGTTCTCCTCAATTATGGTGTAATTCTCCCTAAGGCATACAAGAATATGTAGTTCCTCAGTACCCCTAATTTTGTAACTGCAACAAGTTAAATAGTTAAATAGTAAGCTAGCAAGATTGTAACTTGTTAAAAGACAAGATGTGTATTTGTGTATTTCTAATATTTTTTTAAAATACTGCTGGAATTTCTATTCTAATTCACATGAACTTGCACTTGACTAATGTTTGAAAATAATTTAACTGCAAAACTGAACAGAAGTATAGTTTTAGTATGGGAAAGTAACCTTGCTGTATTGGCATGGATTTTTTTCTTTTGCTGTTTAATAAGAATTAATATCCTTTGTATCATCTGTCTCTGAAAAGTAGCTATATGAAGTACTGTGGCCATGGAATAAAATGTTTACAGACACAGGATGTAATTTGTATTTAATTAAAGTACTTGTGGAATTGTTTCAGACTTTTAAAATTTAAAATATTAGGCTGATTATGTATTTTATCTGTTGCTCATAGAATGTAACTGTGCCTACATTGTGCACGTCTTAAAATGTCTGTATGTGGATAAAACCTAGGCTTTCTGCATTGTGGCAGTAACAAGCTACCTTGGTGGTGGTTTTACGTAACTATTTAGAAACTAGACAGATACTAGAACTGATGATCATTTGAGGGTGATAGTGAGGCATTGAGGGAGAATGTGCTTTTAAAAGCAGACAGATCAGATTTTTACTTTAGCTAGTAACAACCACAAACTGGTTTCTGTTTTTTATAATATGAATGGGGGAGTCTGCAAGCAAACTCATTTCTGTGTGCCACATGCTGGTTGAATCTGTTTTTCTGTGAATGAGAGGGATTTATGAGAGGATAACCCAAATGCATGTTGATAAAACACGAACATAGAATTTATATATGCATGCATAGTCTCTTGCAATTTCAGCAATAGTGAAGATGTACTTGTCTTAAATCTATGTTAGTGTTTGTTAAATCCCGATTTCCTAACTAATACTGCTGCAGCTTTGTCCCTTAACTCATTTTTATTGGAGCAGGTTTCTGGATCCTTAGGTAGTCAAATCTTGCTGGTGAATTTGCATAATTTTTATCCATTAGGTGCAATAATGAAATTAAAAGGGGAAAGAGAGGAGCAGAATTGAGATAAGATACGAGATATTTCTCCTTCACTTGATTCTTTTCTACTTCCATGAAAACTGAAGGAAAGGCTCATAAGAATTTGGGTTTTGGGTGATCATTGAGAACTTTAGTTTAATCTCCTGTGTCAGGAATGTAAATTTCACTCATTTCCTTTGATGGAGGCAAATAACTGCATTAGACTCAAGTGTATCTGCTCAAAAGCTTGTCTTCATTTCAAGAAACAGAGTGAGATGAACATCCACTTCCATTGATAATTAGTTCTACTTGTTTGTTAATCATCTTCCAGATTAAACTTTGGTTTGTACAAATTGATCTTTTGGTTGTGTTTTCTTTCTGACAAACCGAGGCAGTTCCTGTGTAACTTCAGAGGAAATCGGTACTGGCCTAACTTAGCCACTGCTTTAGCCATGGCTCCTCTCTCAAAGTATGTGACTACTGGGTAACTTCAGTGGTAACAAAAAAACTATGGTGTCATTAAAATGGCAGAGAGAAGCAGAATCTTATTAATACAGACTTTTTTTCATATAGTAATAGGTGAACAAAGTAAATATGATTACTCACATATAGGTCAAACATTTTCTTTTGACAGAAAGATGAGTCATTTCTTTTATATGTGTATATACTATCCCTTTGTAGCCTTGAAGTACAAAAAGAAGATACTCTAAAAGTTAGTGTATTTATTACATTGGATTGACAAACATTGCTTTACACCCCTTGTTGTTACATGCACAACTCTAAGTGCATAGCTTAAAGATAAAGCTGACAGGACAACTTTTTTAGCCACCTGACTTCTCTCTCATATAAAAATGCTGACTGATAAAGGGAACATGTAAAGAAAGTTGATGTGCTGAGTGTCGCCAAATTTAGAGAATGACTGCTGACTTCTGCTTTGTTCACACTGGTTAAGTTATTCTGGTGTAGTTATGTTTGCAAAGATTAATGCTGCTGTGTTTAAAAATAAGTGCATTGGTACTGCTTCTGGTCCCCAGCTGAATATCAGGTGTGGAGGAAAAAAAATACAAATTAAAAGTGGCTTTTTTTGGTTTGTCTGAATGTGCAGAAGACTTGCTTATGTAGTGGTATGAATCAAGTGTTTCTACAGAAAGCAGGAAATTAAGATACTTAATACTGCATAGCTGTGGATATTTGTCTGTATATTACATGGATAAATACTTAAACTTTAGGTAGCAGAGTTGTCTGTGTATACAGTATCACAGTAACTGTAGTCTTTCTTGTGAAGATAATTCAGCATTCTGTACTGATAAATGTATTACTTAACTGTTATTTGATTAACAGTTGAAGTAGAAAGAGGTTTTTTTTTCTAAAAATAAATTGGATAATACATCAAGCACTCAAACAGAGACTAATTTCCATCAATAACCAGTTTGGGTCAGATTCAAATATCCTATAATCTTACTTGTTTTCAGCAACTCCTTTTTATTTGGAGATTTTCTGTTGTCAGTTTCAGAAATTTGAACTGTGATAATTAAAGCAGCCTGCAACATGAAAGGAAGATTTAGAAATTCAAGATAGTCACATTATGTAGTAAAATTTGAATTTATATGAATTTATGGTGTCATAAATTGTAAGTCAGTATGATCAACTGTTTAAACACTTGTTAAACAACAAAGTTGTATAATATAAAAGAAACAAATGTGTGTTGTGAGATGACTTTGGTTTTGTTTTTTTTTTATTGATCGTATTTGCCTTTTTATGATATGGTAAATTAATTTAACATATTTTTATGGACAGTTAAGCTGTTTATAGGTAGATGAATAAAAAACAGATTGGAGAAAATACTTGTGGTAAATAAAGGTATTTTCAAAGGAAAACTTCTAAGAGAAGCAAAAAAGTATACGACAGCAGCTGTTTGTAGGTTGCATCTGTTTGTAGGTTTACAGCTGTTTGTACCTGCTTAATCTTATGTTTAACTATAGTTATGGTACCTGCAGTGCTGGATGCCATAGGTAGGTAACCTTTGAAACAGATAGCCTTATTATATTTATTTTTCATTCTGATAGTTTTGGTTTCCAATACTTACACATACACTTCCTCCAGTTCTTTCTCCTGTTCTTTATTTGGGTACAGAGTGAAAGTGTATGTTAGATTCCTTTCAGTGTCTACATCCTTTAGGTGGCACATCTGTATAGCTGCTGTCATATGCTATTACCTGCGTTGTCAGACTTGGTTTTTCTTGGGGCGATACTGGCAAGAGGAAAAATCTTCTCTGAGGAGGAGCTGATTAATTCTGCCCTAGTATGAACATATTTTTTAGATGTTATAGTCCATGCATATAGAAGCTCTTTGCACCTTGGTCGTGAACTGATGAATATGAGTCAGCTCCATCCTGAAGCTGCTGTCTTAACCCTTTAGCGCTGAGCTACTATGATTTGCCCCTTAGCATAAGCTACTCATCTGGGCTTGATGCCAAATTAAAAGAATCATGCAGCATTTCATTGGATTGTAAAGATGGTGTAGATGAGCCTTTAGTATGTTAGCAGGACTTTAAGCAAACAGACTGAACAAGCAGAAAACTGTGATGAAGAATCTCAATTGTAGAACCTTGTATTCTGCAGTAATCGAATTGTGTGTGTTGATCTCTGTCTCAGGGAGAGCCAGATTGCTTTGCTTTTGAGCCCCAAGCAGACTTGGTGAACTGAATCAATTTGTCTTTTTGTGAGAACATGTGGCTTTAATTCCTGATTCTCCGAGCATACTTGTGTTTGAACTGTGATTAGTCTGGCTTCAGGTACAGAAAAAGGGAGCTCTGAAGGCAACTTTGAAAAGAAAGGAATGCAAGTGCCACTCCTTTAATTTTGTGTTCAGTTTGGGAGTGGAGGAGTTGAGCTACAGCAGTTCTCTTTACTGTTGGAGGCTAGTGGTAATTACTTCATATGAATTGTATGTTTAAGTGTGTGAGTTGGTGGTCTCAAATAACAGGTTAGAGATGTGTTTTTAGACAGCTAGAACTAAGAAAAATCTGTCTGACCTAAGAAAGGAATTGCTCATGTTGGCAAAATGTAGAGTGGACTTGACAGCCTTTAGCTATGAACCAGTCTGCCTGCTGAATTCTGTAAGAGAACTGACATCCTTAGAACTAGGCTAGGCCTAGAAATTTGAAGACTATATTCTGTTGCGTAAAAGTTTATGTCATAGAAATTGATGAAGATGTAAGCACAGATAGCTGATCAGCCCAACCTTTTAAACCTCTAAATAAAACATATTTAAATTTGAATAGACTACTGAAATACCAGGCGAGTGTAATGGTGCATAACAGGTGTCATTGTACTGCTATGCAAATTACAAATGACTCTTGATTTGTTAGAGATGTTGAAGGATTACTGTCCAGCTGCTCTTCTCATTCCATTCATTCATTTTCAGAGGAAACTCTGTAACTAGATTGTTAGTGAAAATGAGTGATGTGAGTTTTTGTGGAGTATCAACTCACCTCCCATAGGAGAGGAAAAAGTAAGTGCGCCTTTTGTCTGGGAATATTAAAGTCAATAGTTCTACCCTAGCTAGAAAGGACTGAGGGAATCGAAGGGGAAGGAGGACAATACTATGTCTAAATGGTGTTGGATGTTTAAGATACTGTCCATCTGGAAACACAGAATCCTGAATACTAATCTATCAATAGTCTAACAGGGAAAAGCACAAGAGAGAACATTAGTCAAGGCTATAGGACACAGAATTGTGAGTTTAATATTGGACGTTGACATTGAATTAATTCTCAGTGTACTGTTGGTTTTGAAAAAGCCTCAGATTTTCTGGTAGTTAAAGGAAATAACCAGGGAAGGACAAGAAAGGATGGAGGAAGTGTAATTAAACTAGAAAAAAGAATAATCAGATCTTCATCACTGGCACGTCACTACCTATTAATAATAGTAATGCTTATTAGGTGGAAAGACAGAAGTGTTCAGGAAAAGCAGTCTATTTGCAAAGCAACAGACTCTATTCATATTATTTTACTGCTTGCACCACAGTGGATGTAAACGTAAGATGTGTTTGTCATTGAGAGGCATTGAAAATTTCCCCACTAATTGTTCCTAATTAATTTATTCAAATTTATTGTGGACTTGAGAGTTGGAAACAGTAATAGTTGCTCAAATTCCCCAAATGACTGAGACCAATCATACCTAGAAACAGAGAAGTAGTGTGTGGTTCCTAGAGGAAAAAGTGTGTTCTCTGAAAGCATTTCTATTTCAGCAAATTAATTTAGAAATATCTTACTTACTGAAAGCAGCCAAGACATCTTTTCCAGGCTACTTCCTTCACGTATCTGAGATTTCTAAGACAATTTTCTGTAGTAATTGTTTGCTTGTGAGATGATGGACTTAAGTATTTTTCTGGGACAGTTATTTATGGAAGGCATCACTGGGTTCTAGATATACTTTGGAAATATATTTGAATAGCATAATTTGTTTTTTTAAATAAAATATCTGACTTTGGAAGTAGCTGCCTTTGGATATCTGACTGTGTCCTGTAGAAAGCAGCATAGTAAAACTGGAATGTATGGTTAAGATGCCCTTTTTAAAGAGAGAATATTTATAGTAATAGGATACCAATTATATTATTGATGCACCAGAAGAACTTGAAACCTGATTGCTTGAATTAAGGTGACATTGTATGTGCGTGTGATCGAATTTAGGTTCCTTCTAGCCAAACACAATTGGTAAGCCCTTAGAATCTCCACACAAGTACTTGTACTTTAAGGTCAGTCTAGACCTCGTGGATTGCTTTTGATTTTCCTGATAAAAGCCAATGCAAGCGTGCCAAATTGCTTTGCTCCAGCTTAACCCTAGCACCGTTGGAATTTATAAATGCTACAAAAAGAAAGCTTATAAACGCATACAACGGCGAAGTGGAAAGATGTCATGCCTACCTAATCTATTTCCTCGGAAGTGGAGAAAAATCTTTTATTCCCCAGGTCTTAGTAAAAGAATAAAAATGAGGACTTGATGTTATGCTTATAATCAAAAATTGTCTTTCATATTTTCAGTGAATATAAACCCAACATTTTCTGTTGTCCTTCTGGTATAGTGAGACATTAATGGAGCTTCTTTTACTGTATTGAATTGGAATAGTATGCTATATTTGAATTACTTTTTTTTATTTTTTGTACTCTATTGTATAAATGCTATTAAAGAACTGTTTTTCTGAAGCTTTTAGTTTAAGGATAAAGTCTTCAAATGGTAGCACATGACTGAGTAGATGAAACAAAGGAATGCTGCATAAAAGCTTTATATGAGAGCTAGTTATAGCAATATTAGAAATGGCATCAATGAGAGCTTTGCTGTGAATTGATAACAAGTGCATAGTTTTAAATAACTTGGACAGGAAGAAAATGCTCCTAAAATAGAGCACTTGAGGGAAAAGTAGGTTTGCATACTGTAAACAGGGTTCTTTGAAAGCTGAGGAAAGGGGAAGAAAAAAAGGGGGAGGCGGAAGGAACTCATTCTGTTCCATCATGGAGTTTTTGTCATAGCTTTGTGGCACAAAACAAACTATATTTGCAGCAGTCACTGTTGGAGCTCTGCGGTGAGATACATTAAATCATTACATCATTTAAAGAACACTTGTTAATTTGCAGTGGGTGGTTTGTTTGGTTTTTTTTTTTTTTGACATCTGGTTATTAGATTGTTAGTTTTCTTAGAAAACAAACTGTGTGGCTACCTAGTTAGATTGCTTTAAAGCCCATTGGTAATGCCCAAATATTTCTCATAATCCTTTTACTCTGGATTGCTTTTGTTAAAGGCTAACTTCTGAGTCTTGGGGGAAAAACCTTGTTTAGATCTAGTGTTCTTGCTAAAAGTATAATGTGCAACAGAGTTCTCTCTATACTATGTCTTTTGAAGCCATAGCTTCTGGTTAAATATGGCAAAAATATATTCAGGTTACAGTTAAAAGGAGTTCACTTAATCACACCTTGTAAAAGATTAAACTCTAATCATTCAATTCAAGCTTTTATCTTAACTTTTTTAGTACTGGAATATCAGTACCTCTCTGAAGAGGTATGTGTTGCTTGACACCGCAAAACAGTATGCTCTTTGCATTAGCATATTGAATGCTTTGCAAAGGACTGTTTTGTATTTAGTATGTTAGTTGAAAAAATCACATAGTAGTAGTTTATTTTTTACATGCCTTAAAATTATCCACTACTGAAATCTACATTGTCAAGGCTTCATGAAATGGAAACTGCTGTGTCTTTTTACTGTTAAAAAAGTAACTATCATGCTTCTGTGTGAGAGCAGCAAGGCTGAAAGATGTTATTAGGAAATTGCTTATTTAAAGGTACTCAAATTCATTTACAGAGAATTGAAGTCACCAGGAAGATTTAACAAAGAGTCTTGAATACTTAGCAGGAAAATGTAACAGATTCAAGCCCCTCTATTTCATGTATCCTCAGGGTAAAGACAAAGCTAATGTTTGAAAACATTCATCTATCTTTTGAGCAGAAGTAGACCTAAAGTTGGACTCGAAAACCTGTGCATGGCAGGGCTATCATTTGTCATTAAGGATATGAACATAAACTTTTTCCTCCCCCCGAGAGTCTTGTTGCATTCCACTATGTTTAATAAAATACCCAAAAAAACCAATCTCCCCACCCTTGGTTCTGCAACCTGTGGTGTTGTTTTTTGTTTTATTGAGAATATTTCAGAAACAATAACCTCTCTGGCAAGGGAATTTTGTTTGGAATAGAAGCAGGGGATAGTACATGTCACTGCAGATGTTAGGCACCCTATAAACTAATTTGATTAGGAAGGTTAATGCACATCAGGTTTCAGAAAAGACATTATTTATCAAGCACTTCTGAAATTGCAGTTTTGAACTCTTTGAGAACAGAAACTTGCTACAACAATTTAAATCAAAGCTGTAGTATTTTTTACCACTAAATAGTTCAGTGACTACTCAATAATTCTACAGTAGTCCAAGACTCTAATAAAATAGTCCTCATTAAACAATTTTCAAGAAGCTTTTGATTATCATCTTGAAACCCACACCACACTTTTGTGTCTTAAACTATTGTCCTACATCTTCATTTTCAAATGAAAAGAGAATTTCTTATAATCTCTTCTGATCTTCTCAATGGAGTGAGATGACCAAGGACAGTAGAAGTGAAACTGCTTGTTCCAACTGTTCTTCTGGAAGTTTATATGTGGTAGCTGTCCTTCCCTGGCCTGAGAGCCTGTCTCAGGTAAGCTAAGCCGAGTAGTTTTGGTGAGCCTGTTTATTGTAGAGAAACTCAGACTTGGGTTCAGTGCTACAAGACAAGGGTGGCTTTTTGCCATGTCCTTGTTCTAAAACTAAGTAGTCAAAAAAGAGACTTTCAGATGTTACCAATCTAGGTTAGAACTAAGAAGCTGCAGTAGTTAATTGATTCTTTTTCCTGGTGTCAGTATTCTGTACTCAGCATGAGGGAGCATAAGTTAATGCCATAATTTACAAGTACAAATGCCATAATTTACAAGTACAAATGCCATAATTTACAAGTACAAATGCCATAATTTACAAGTACAAATGCCATAATTTACAAGTACAATTTAAAATACAGGTAAACTTGCCCATTTTTTTATCATAAAAATGAGATGTTGAGTAGGGTAGATGTAGCCTATTCATATTTTAAATGCAATTTAAGTCAATATTTTATAAACATTTATTTTACTGTTTTCTTCTAGATAATGGTGTAGTAATACAACTCTGTAACGCTGCTATTTAAGTGTTTTTACAAACTGGATTCCTTCTAGAAAAAAATTATGTTGACTTACAGGACTGAACAACACAGAAAGGTCCTAAAAAAGGCTTGTATTTTTCTTACATATTTAATGACTAACTACAAGAATAAAAGTTTAGTGCTGAATACACTATTCTAAACTGATTGGAGAGTGTTAGAATGCATTTTTACTTCCTCTGACTTAGAAACCTTTTAAATGTTAATATTCTCCTACCTGGCAAAACCTATTTTACAGATTACACTTTGGAAATGTAGAGAAGTTTGGTCGTATTTAATATGAGTATTGCTTCCTGGGTACATGTCAGCTTCCTCTCATAGGACATGATAGATGCTTAAATGGAAGAGATGGTACTTGGTGTGGGAGGCACTGACACCAATTCAATTGACCAAGTTGTTGACCGTCTAATGCTGTCCCTTCTAATGTTAGAGAACAAATCTCCTTGCAAAAGATAAGAAGCATGCTACGTCTACCTTTATTGAAAGCTGTTTCTTTGGATCTGTCATGTTATGATGCTGTGTTTGAACAGTTTCCTTGGCTCATCTTACATTCAAGCCAAACTTTCAAAGCGGTTTTCTGATGCAGAGTGACCTTATATACTTAAATATTGACTATGGATGAGTGTCAAAGTTCCTATTCATTAGAACATCAAAGGATCTGTCTGTTGCTACTAAAATGTGTTAGATTAGGTTATGGATGTGCAGGTATCTCCTATGCTGACAAGGGCATTCTGGCATAAATCCCTTTATTCAATCGCCAGATAACAAAACTAAGAAACTTCATTTGTCTAAGTGAAATTAAAGAAACAGATTTACTAGTGGAGATTTTGCTGAAGGATCTCACTCATGCCCCTCTTTAGAAGTTCTGTCTTTTATCTAAAACTGTGAAAATTAACACTGTATTTTATGCTATTTTATGTATTTTCTAGTTATGTGTTTCTCAGAGGAGGTTATGCTGTTTATATTTTAAAAATAATGAATCCTTAGCTCCAGCCTTTTTAGCAGGCTCCACGGCATACTCACAGTTAACATTGAAAGAAAAAATTATTAGAATTAGCTGCTTCTGTAATTAATTATGTACTTCTTGGTTTTGTTAGTATTCAGAAAACTTGATACCAGCATTATTCTGTGAGCCTGTTTATTGTACTTTTAACAGTATGTTTTTTGAAAAGCTGTATTGTAAATAGTACAGGGACAAACCTTTTCTTTGAGGTGCTATCTTCTTTTTCCTTGTGGAAAAAGTAACCCTGGCCATGTTTCTCATTATTTGCTGTTTAATTACCAATCTGCCTCTTCCCACAAATACACATTGTACCTTAAAGTAACTTTTTAAAAAAAGGAGAGAAGGAAAAAGATGCTTTTGACACTATTGGACTTGAAGTAGAAAGTGCTGGGAGAGTAAATCTGTTCTCCAAAGAAGACATCTGGGGAGGAAGTGATAGCAATTTCAAAGAGAACTTTATGGAACACATACATGTATAGGTAGCCCTCTTTGCTTGGGAGGGTTCAGTATGAGTGAAAACTGAAAAAAAAAGCTAATGATCTATTAAAATGCTGTCCACTGGAGCATTTACAGTGCAGAATACCATGTTACGAACTGAAGTTCTCAGGGCAAGCTACTGTGTGCATATGAGGTGTTTACTTTAACTATGTTCTATTACAAGGTTTTGTAGAACTTGATGTACTTGAAATGTGAAAATGAGATGTTGGGAATGAACAATTAAGAGAACCCTTCAAGGGCTTTTTCAGTATAACAACAATGTTTTTTAGTGTTTTGGCAGGCACAAATGGGTAGAAAGAGCAGAGGCAGATAACTTTAGCATTGAGATGAACTGGAGTTAATAATGTATTACTGTACATCAAAAACTTTTTTGAGAATGTTTTCAGAAGATATTTTGATGAGTTCAGGGAGGAGTTGGTGGTATCATTAAATAAGTTGACAACTTCTATAACCATCTTTTTGGTATTATAGCTCAAGGGAAAGTCAATAAGCTTTGATTCCCAGCATTAATGTAATTTTTTTTTCCTCTTCTCCGGCTGCTTCTGCAGTAGGCTGCAGTAATATCGTATCAGATGGCCAAAAGCAATTCAGAAAGCCAATGTCCCATAGGATGACATACAAATGTAGGAAGACTGGGGGTGGAATAAATCATTTCCTCTGATCTTATTATGGATGAAATTATTATAGAGAAACAAACGTAATTTGCGGAATATTCTGGCACGAAAAGAAGTATGAACCTCTTTGATTACTGAAGGTACTCTCTTTGAAGTGTTTTCCTCTCACCTACAATATTTTCCTTACAACTACCAAAACAAGTGGCAATGAGAACATCACTGTATACTGTGTAATACACTACTTGAGGTCAACTGCTACTCTTGTGTTTTTGTTGATTTGGGTTAATCGGACATTAATCTTCATCTTTCCATGACCTTGGCCTATTGAGACATTACTTTAAATGTTTCTGTAAGAAAACTTCTGTTGTGTTTCTGATTATTTAATTATTCTGATAGTAATGTATTCAGTTTCATGTTCCCATGAGAGAATGAAGGACAGGCAACGTGAATGAATCATAATATAAATGCTGTGTTGAGTAGTATAGGCCAAAGAGCTTGCAAATTGACCTTAAAATACCTTAAAACTAACTGTGAAAACACTTTTATCTGAACCGAAGATTATAAGTGATGTAATGAATCTTTAAAATTAAACCTTTCCATGGGTAAATTAAAGGCATCTTGATGTGTCACTTGCTTAGAAAAATAAAGTAAAATTTAGAGATCTATGTATACATACTTCTAAATGTATTGTGTTTTGGGAATCATAGTCTGTAAAATAGAATATCCTAGAAGCCTATAACCTTTTCTTAGCACTTCTATGAAGACAGGCCGAGAGAGTTAGGGTATTTCAGCCTGGAAGAGGCTCTGGAGGGACCTCACGTCAGTCTTCTATTATCTAAAGGGGCCTACAGCAAAGCTGGAGAGAGACTTTTTATAAGGGCAGGTGGTGACAGGACAAGGGATAATGACTTCAAACTGAAAGAGGGGAAATTTAGATTATGTATAAGGAAGAAATTCCTTACTGTGAGGGTGATGAGGCACTGGAATAGGTTGCCCAGAGAAGCTGAGGATGCCCCATCCATGCAAGTGTTCAAGGCCAGGTTGAATGGGGCGTGGAGCAACCTGGTCAAATGGAAGGTGTCCCTACCCATAGCAGGGGTCTTGAAACTAGGTGATGTTTAATATCCATTCCAACCCAAACTATTATTTGAAACATAGAAATTTATCCTTAGAACTTTATCTGCTGAACTCTAGTAACATTACATAAAAGCCAAGCCCCAAAATGAAGAAAGAGTTTGTGTGCAGCCTCTAAACAGAAAATAGTGACTTGTTTAGTGTACACAGAGAGATTCTTGCCAGGCCCAATTAGAAAATGCTGTAAAGTACTTCAATACCTCCACCATACATTCTGGTGTTGTGCCAGGTCCTCTTGGAGTGTGCAGCCTGTGCCAGGATGGTGGTTTCTTTAAGTAGCTGGTCTAGGAGTAGCGTATGGAGGCGCAGTGCAGTGCAGTAGAAGTGACTATTCCAGACCCACAAAAACTACCTGTCTGCTGTAAGCTATCATTGGCAAGCCCTGCTGCTGCTCTTCCTTTACTTGAGAGCTACACCATCTGTGGGAAGCTTTTCCTTTCACCAGTCAGGCAAGCTTTGACCCAGAAGTCCTTGCTCTGCAGCCCTACTTTTGCTAGCACAAGCTGCAAATCATAATATTGCAGCAGTGGCTGTATTCCAGAAGGGTTTTGTTTGAAGTGAGATGTGGAGTCTTTACATGGCTATTTTCACAGCTTTCTACCAAAGATGCCAACTTAAAAACCACCTGCATGGTTGTTCTAGGCTGACCAACTACATTCTGTTCAAAGTGTAATGTACAGCAGTGAGGCTGAAGAGATGTGACTTAGCAGCTATGGTCATGTAGATCTGCTTTCAGTCACTTGAGCAGCCAGCAATTAGCAGCCATCATAGAAAGTTAACTTCAGTATTAGTCTCAAGGCAAGTCTGCTCTGAAGAGTCAAACACTTAATAACTATAATTAGGCAAATACAGTTCCATGTAATTCTCTAACTTTCATAATCTGGGATTTGATGTGCAGTGTTTTCTAGTTAAAGCCTGAAGTTGGTTAGAGTTGACAGCTAAAGTTAGGGAGGAAAAATGTTCCAAATGGTTAAATTGAAGGGTACGTTTTTTTCAGATGCAACTTAACTGACTGAAATATCTAAATTTCAGTTTTGGGAGAGGTTCCTGATTTTCATCAAGATTAACACTGTTTTACCTCACAAATTCAATGAACAATAAGAGAAACTGAATTTACTGCTTGGTGGTTTCTCTGTGGTCATTCCTCAGGTAAATGTTTGTAAAGCACACTAACATACGATGATTTTGTTTGGACTACCTCACACACACTGCAAACTAAGAGACATCCAGAGGTGCAGTAGATTATATAATGATTATTCTTAGCTTTTGTTTATCATAATAACTTCCCCATGAAGACAGTCTTAGAGGCTTATCAGTACATAGGAACCAGTTTCACAAAGCAATTACAGGTTTGGAGGATGTAGCTCAGAAAGGCTTATAATTCTCACTATCTTCATTATTAGACATTTGAGAGTCTGGTGACCTGTGGTAATTAGATTGTGTGATCCTTCAACACAAGGATAAGGCTTGTAAGTCACCCAGGTGCTATGGAAAATGGTACTTTGTAATGTTTATCTTGTACAAATTATATTTTCTGGCCTTTAACAAGGATAATCATTTACTACATGTGAAACTGATCCTGGATGAGGTGGTCTAAATGTTCCTTCATCATGATTTCTTGTGGTTTTTTTTCTTCCATTTTGGTAGAAACTGCTAATGAAAATAGCAGACCTCTGCCTGGTGTGAGCTGTTTTGTGTAGCTGTAAGTGGTACTACACTTAAAAATGCTGACAGGCCTTGCATAAGCCATGACCTGATATTTCTTGCCTTCTGGCAATGCTTTATTATCAAGGCAGGTTTTTGTGTACTGTAACTAAAGCTTGAAAAATCTATCACACTGTTCTTAAAATTTCGTTTCTGTGAGTTTGATAGTGCCAAGCTGATCCCATGATTCTCTACTGCAGAGGTTTCAGTGCACTGACTTACAAGTGTAGTGAGCCAATATGACAGGAAAACACATCATTTTTCATGACTAAAGAAAAAAATGAAAGTTATCTATAACAATGGAAGCTGAGTGAAGGTAAAAGAAATGTAAGTTACCTCACTTGTTGATTTTTACTTCTTGCATAACCATTATCCTGCTGAAGTTCTGCAGGTGCTAAAACTGTTCATGTTAAACTCTTTTATTGT
>WBNH01006077.1:0-15913 GCA_013401255.1 Urocolius indicus
CGTACAAATTATATTTTCTGGCCTTTAACAAGGATAATCTTTTACTACATGTGAAACTGATCCTGGATGAGGTGGTCTAAATGTTCCTTCATCATGATTTCTTGTGGTTTTTTTTCTTCCATTTTGGTAGAAACTGCTAATGAAAATAGCAGACCTCTGCCTGGTGTGAGCTGTTTTGTGTAGCTGTAAGTGGTACTACACTTAAAAATGCTGACAGGCCTTGCATAAGCCATGACCTGATATTTCTTGCCTTCTGGCAATGCTTTATTATCAAGGCAGGTTTTTGTGTACTGTAACTAAAGCTTGAAAAATCTATCACACTGTTCTTAAAATTTCGTTTCTGTGAGTTTGATAGTGCCAAGCTGATCCCATGATTCTCTACTGCAGAGGTTTCAGTGCACTGACTTACAAGTGTAGTGAGCCAATATGACAGGAAAACACATCATTTTTCATGACTAAAGAAAAAAATGAAAGTTATCTATAACAATGGAAGCTGAGTGAAGGTAAAAGAAATGTAAGTTACCTCACTTGTTGATTTTTACTTCTTGCATAACCATTATCCTGCTGAAGTTCTGCAGGTGCTAAAACTGTTCATGTTAAACTCTTTTATTGTTACAGCTTGTTTTTATTGTGTTGCTTTCGTAGAATGTTTAGTTTGTTTGTGTTTTTCCCTGAAGACGTAATTTCACCTTTCCCAACCACGTATTTTATACTTTGAAGAGTTTGTTAGAGTATATCTTTTGGAACTATATTTTATTGCAGCATGGACTTGGGTCATTGGTAAAGCAGTTGAGTCATTGAAAAATGTGAAAGCCAATGGGCATGTCAGGATTGCCAGGTAGAGCTTTCTAGTAGCTGAGAGTAATAGATTTTTTTTTTTTCTTAGAGGTCTTGAGTAGAGAGAACTCAAGGATGTTTACCTTGGTGTAAACAAGTTATTGCAAGTGGAATAAGCCATAAAAATAGTATGTAAGTAATGTTGTGAATAAAAGCAATCATTAATGGTGCTTATTAGTAGACGGTATGTTTGCTAGTGAAACAGCTTTCATGCAGAATTGTCCTGTACATTATACTTCTGAAAGAGCTGACATCAGTTGATGAATGGGTAATTAATGAGTTTAATGACTTCTTGCTTGCTTTCTTGAAAATGGACATGGAAAGTCTCTAGCGTTAACAACAGTGTGACTTCTGTTGCATTCCTAGGTGTGTATATACAGATCATTAAATTCCTATTCGTGGTACAAATATTTATGTAAGTTCAAAATCCTGAATGACCAAGCAAATTTTATAGTTCGAAGTAATCTCCCACAGGCAGTTGGCTGTATGACTAATAGAATTACATATGCGTAAAATTGCTTTTACTGTAGAAGCCAAAATGCAGAATAATAGCTTGTCAAACTGTCATTTGCAAGTGAGATCATAGATTTTGTAGTCCAAATTAGGTTGTGTTCTTTTTCCTTTTGTCAGGTCACATTCTAATAACCACATTGTGCATTAAACCCTGTGATTATCTGAACACTTGACAGATGGTAGGATGTTAATTTATATGTAAGAGACAGTGATTGCCTGTGCAGTAATGGTATTCAACAAAATTTGAAATGTCAAAATCCACATTTTTGTTATGTTTTATTTGACTTATTTCAGTGAGGTAATTCTTGCAGAGTAATTTTTTTGGTAGCTAAACATATGCTTTGTTTACTAATGTAACAGGTTTTTGAGTTTTATATCTTACTTTTTATATTGAAGTATGTCTACATGTTGGTCTACAGTAAAAGAAAATTGCAGAGTACGGTAAAAATGAAAGAAGTTGTTACATTTATGATTCTGAAGTTTTTCATATGTATATTACACAATTTTGTGGAAATGGAATTGGTTTTAGGATTGCTCAACAATTAGTATGATACTAATCAGTTAGTTTTATGCTAACACAACTGTCCTAACTTTATACCAGAGTTCCATTGTTATTAAAACAAGTAGTTAGTAGCTCCTCTAATATTTTAATTATCATCTTACGTCACTTAGAAGATGTTGTGGAAAAAAAATCTGTTTGAGCCCAAAGGATTTTGCCTTTTGATGGATTTGACAAACAGTTGGGGTTCTAATGTACAGCTGGAAAGAGTGAAAACCAGCACAATTCAGTGCCACACACTTAGATGTTTGAAGTATATTAATAGCTTGGAGGTGCCTCCCAATCCAGTGTTGATGTTGATGAAAGCTTTATTCCAGAAACATTTTCGTCAACAATTATTAGAAGGAGATAGAAATTTGATAAACAGAATTTAGAAGGGTATTTCAAGCACACTGAAAAGCATTGAAGCGATCTGGAATGAATAACAACATTAAAAAGCTGCCTCTGAACTGGTATCGATAACGTGTTAAACACGTGAAATGCATGATTCCTGAAATAACATTTTGAAGCTAAAATACGAATACACAAAGAAACTAGCTGGCATTATAGTTTACTGTAGCAACACTCATTTCAGAAAATTCTTTCTACCTTCACCTCTTGTCAAGGAATTCCTTAGTTCAGAGTATTGAGTGTTTTCTGCTTGTATGCAAGTGCACAGGATTTGCTTATTCGTTACCAGTTTGTTATCTGATGAACTGTTATCTTCAACTAAAGTGTAACACCCTTTACTTCTTAGGAGACAGTGTTCCCAGAATAATGGGCCTTTGAACAAAGAGCTGAAGTTTGTAATTTTCTAATACCAAAGAAAAGAAATCAAGAAAAAGAAAAATAAGTGGCCAAATATTTAATTTGCTTGAACTCTTCTCCAGCAGAAGAGAGTGGAAGTAGAAACTCCCTGCAGTCTTAATGATGTCTTTTTACAGTTCACTTGCCTTTTATTGGCAGATTATTATGCATTTATAATTGATCACTGTTGTATTTAGGTATTCAGTAATTTTTAATTTATGGAGGAATAAATTCCTTATCAATAGTCCTTAATCACTAACAAAATGAGTTTGCTGTAAACTGTGTTTCAATAGGCCAAGAAAAGAGCCATCAAGCCCTGAAGAATAGGAATCACTTTGTGTGTATTTCTAAGTGTCATTTTTGGTGTGTATGTTTGTATGTATGTGTGGGAAGTCTTAAAGGCTGTGACTTGGTACCTAAGGAATGGAAACAGAGAAGATAATTTTTACTGAGTATCGATACTGAGTGTATTGAGTTTTATTGAGTGCCAAGAAATTGTTGGCTTCTATGCTTGGGGAAAAAGTTCAGCAGAATAGTTATTACACATTATGTAAATATACATTATAAAAGCAGTAGCTTTGAAGTATAATGTCCTTTAGGAAGGAGAAGATGTACAAGAATTTCATAAACAAAATGGGTTGCACTTTTAACATTGATACTTTTATCTAAATGTTCTGACCTCTTAGATGTTATGAAGATAAGCTCAGTCACGAACGTTGGTGACATTTTGAAGGGACTGCAGAACAGTGCTGTATCCGATGATCAGTATGTTGTGTTATAGTGGTATTTCATGTAACCTTTTCCAAAAACATGGAAATGCATTGCTTTTTGAGTTTGATAATGTTCCAAGTATGTATTGACAAAGACAAATTTAAGTGGATGTAACAACATGATTCCAGCCATTCAGTTTTTCCGCAGTTTTGTCTGCCATTTCATGTATCAATCCCATTAAAGTGTATTTAAAATAGAAAATATAATTGCTAAGATGAGGTTTCACAGTAAAAAAATAGTAGACCAAAAACCTGCTGTGTCTGCCTGTCAAATCAAGCTGCTTCTTAGTATTTCTTTTTAGAAAATACACTCCTTAATTTTAGAGTAAAGTAGTAGCTGCTTTTTGGTAACTTTTCATGAATTTTCTGTAGTGGTCTTGTGTTGGCATGTGGTTAGACAATTATTTGTATATCTGCCGTTAGCAGTTAAAAATCCTGCAGCTGGATATCAGTGAGTTGCTAGAATTTGCTGTTTTGTGGCCTCAGTTACTTGTCCACAATACCTTCTGTTACAGTGGTTGAAGCACAAGAACAAAGTGCTTGGAAGTGTTTCCTGGATTAGGATAATTGCATTCCATAGCTGAAGAAAACTTTCTGAAGAGCATTACAAAAAAGAGTGCTCACTATAGGATAGAGAATAAGTATATGAAATGCATTGGCTAGAGTGGTTATTTGAATAAACATTGACAATGTAAATATCCGTATTTGTACTGGAAGTGTAGCATCTGGTTGAGGTCTCTGATACTCATTTTCTGCAAGTTTGAAAATATTCAAGAACTTTATTTAAGACATATCACAGTAGTTTTAATACGGTATTGTAATATTGTTGCTTTTAATTGGATTAAATAGATCTATTTATGTACAAGTGACAAAATACTGCCATGAGCAATATTATTATTTTTTGCTTTTGAAACTTTTGATAGATGGAATTGTTATTAGAAGATTAAAACTTTTTAACAGCAGCCAAAATATGAAGTTTCCTTAGAGTTCTGTTTTGAAAAGAAAATCTTTAAGAAATATTTTTTCATTGAAATGACGAGTCATTCTAGATTGATTCTTCTTTATATGAAACCATCTTCCATTAAATTAGCTTTGGTAAGGATGTCAAATGAAGCATTAAAAATGCACTGAATGATCTACATGTAGTATTTGTATTAGCAACCAAGGAGGAAAAAAAACATAGGCGGATCTCGTGTATTATAGACTCTTTTCCAGACCTTAAACGTGACATTGTAAATGCTCAGGGAAACACTAAAGTTGTTGAAATATTACCTGATTTGCAGCAACAGCTGGCAGTTATGCCATAAAGGAGATAAAAATCATTGATCTTACTAGGAATCTAAAAAGAAACAAACCAAACTGAAAATAAGTGCAGACATTAATAACCTTGGAAGCAGAAGGACATGTTTTAATTAAAGACAACAGTCTAAAGGAATAATGTGTAGGTGTTTGAGTGTGTGTATGGACTCTGGAACTACTCTTTAAGTAGTTTTAGGTAGTTTCAATGGACATAAAGCCCATTTCCTTTTGAGATAGCTGAATGCTCAAAATCCAAGCATGCTGCTGAGAGTTTGCCCACCATGATAGATAGAAGACAGAATGTTGATCCTTGTAGCACTTGCTGCGTCTTACACCAGCCCTTGTTCTTCCTGAATGACTTTGTTAACCTCTTAGCATGACTGCTAGTTGCCTCATCCATTCAGATCTCATCTTTAACCTCATAGTTTTTGGAATTAACTGCTTCAATTACACTCTTTTCTTGAAGACAGATCAAATCTGGAGGCCACATAATATATTAAAATAAGGAAATAAGGCACAGTTCAGTGTTTCAATATTTGTACTGGAGCTACACTGAAAATGAGCTTTCTAGTTTTGCAGTCAGATCTAGATTCTGAATTGAGAATAATTCTGGTGTAGTGGCAGACTCTGAGAAACTCTTCAAAGTTAATTGCAATGTACATAATTGCAACTGATGAGTGTCTGATGAGCTTTGTAAATGCAGAGTAATAATTGATTCTCTGTGTAGCTGAAGGTAAAGATGTGTAATATCTAGCCTTTTTGTTATTTTGCTTATGATTTTTATGTGGTGTTGAATGTATTTTCAGCTCACTTGATGTAACTCAAATGCTACTTACAAACTGACATTTTACTTGACAGTTAGATGTGTTTTCAAATAAGAATTATGTTCCAAAGTACTGTTTGAAATACTAATCTTGTTTGTATTTCTATAGTATATCCATCTAAGAATCTCACAGCATTTCATAAGCATTAATGCATTAAGTCTCACTGCAAGGTAGGTGTTATCCCAATTTCACAGATTGCAGGGAGGTTAATTAACTTGCCCACAGTCACTTGGTGATCTGTAATGAAATGGGTTTCTATTTAAAAATGTCTTGATTTGCAATCTCATGCTTTAACCCATTAGACTGTGCTTGCAGTTTATTTTTTTTTGTGGTTGAAAAGAATGTTTGGCTTCTTGTCAAGTTATAATAAGCCTTGTCTATGCACAAAAGAGAATTGAAGTGACCAAATCAGTTTTAACATTATCTAGGCACTTTGCAGGTTTTGAGTATAGACAAACTGAATGGAGTTGCATTTGATCTGGATTTAATCTAAAAGAAACTTAATCTAGGTGACTAGGAAACAGTCTTAATACAAAGCATATGTCAAAGTATAAATGTTTATTCTGAATTTTTAATGGAATAATTCTAATTTCACTTAATCTAGTTTAACACAGATAATACACAGAAAAGTGAGAGGAAAAAAAACATTTAGCAAATAATTTTGTAAATCCTGTGGTCATATCTCCTGTTGGTTTCAATTATGTAAATTGTATAACCAACACTTGTAGTTTTAAAAAAAAAGGAAAAATTGTTTCCTGTTAAATATTTTCACCCTCCTTAATGAAAGATACAACTTCAGCTGAAGAAATTATTAGGAAAACTGTATTTCCTACCTCTGTAGATTTGCTGATGTGAAATCAAGGTATTCTGTTTTCAAAAGGCTTCTAACATTTTATGGTTTCAGAGTACAGATTCTGTGTTTAGTGATGCAGAAATGATTTTGTGACAGGAATTAGAAAACATAAAAATTATTAAAATGAGGTCTTGACAGCTGAAAATTTTGGAGGAAAAATTGCTGCTTTTTTTCTTTCTAAAAGTAACTTAAGAAAATATCCCAGTTATATGGTAACTTAAGGGCAGTAAATAGCAAGACATATCTTTTCACTGATTGCTGAAGTTCATCTGAAGCAAAAATTAAACTTCCCCAAACCTTAAATCCATTAAGTGATGTTAATAGCCTTTCTTTTGATTCATGGGAAATACTTTGGACTGTCATAACTTGATTAAAAAACATAAGAATCAAAATGCAATTCTGAATTGTATAACTTCTTTGTGCAAGGAATTAATGGTGGTGAAATATACTAAGTATTTATTTTGAGAAGAAAAAAATAAATATTTTTGTTACATTCTGTTGGGACTAAATTTTACTTGAAGTTGTGGTACACACAATTTTCTATGACATATGTAAATGAACTCATTAGTGCACAGTCGTATTGAAATCCTATTTTGGCCTTGGGATAATTTGTCTTTTCAAAGCACAACGTGCCATTACTGATCATTAACAATATTCTTCTATTTCTTTACAGGTGATATGATTTCTGTTTCTTCTGTCCATCTTACATGTATAGCACCTACCTTAAGGAAGATGTTTTCTTTTCCCCCCTTTATGTTTTTAAATAGATGTTCAAATAGACTTCAGAGTTAATCTTACAGTTAGGGCAGTGGAGAGAGAAGAGTAATCTATAGTGACAAGTGAAGTGCTAAGGATGGAAAGTGTACTTCCTGGATGCTGGTAGTGTAGAATTTATGAGCTTATCCCAAGGGAAATACTAAGGTATCTAAAGATAAGCAAGTAGGTAAGTGTTTGCAGAATTGGAAACTAAGTGGCAAATAGAACATTTTATGTGGTGCTGCACTCATTTTGATAAATTTATTCAAAATAAATCTGAGCTTCGTATCTTCATTTTAGATTTTGTTGCAAAAAAAATTAACAATCTATTTGGAGATCTGCACTTGGCATATAACATGTAAAGATAATTTCCTACACTTATATTAATTCCTTTTGCAGGTGTGGTTTCACATAACTTCTTGTACTGAAATAGAAAACTTTTACTCTGCTATAGTATAGTGGAATTTCTTTGAGTTTGGTTGGTTGTGGTTTTTTTTTTTTTAGTTTAAGAAAAGTGTTGGGGGAAAGTTATCTGAGTAGCTTAAGAAGCAAAACTGAGTACAAATAGTATGCATGAATCAATTGCTTTTTAGGAACTTTTGGTTCCTGCTACTACAACTGTAGGGTTAGATTTACTTACATGATATTTGTTAATGTTCTAGAGTAGATCTGCAGTGACAGAATGAGTATCTTTAACTAAGCAAGGTTTTAATGTTTTAAGATGTGAATATAAATGAGATTCTCTTAGAGTTTTTTCATGTGATTTTTCAGCTTACCTGTATTTCTTCTCTTCAGAAAAATGGTCTGAGATAACTTAATGTATGTATTTAGAGCTTGCAAAAATAGAATATTAGTGTGGAGAGGTTTGGACCAGGCATGAAGTTGAATTGCATCTAGCTTTTTTGTTGACTTACATTAAGCTTGTTTTGCTCTTTCTGACTTTGTTCTTCAGCTCCTAATTACAGGGATCATTTAAAAAAAACCCCAAACCCAAACGACTAAAGCAGCACAAAAACCCTCCAAAGCAAATCCCCAATTGTGACCGTCTTTATGAAAACATTCTAACATCAGAAAAAATATACAAGTATGAAACAAATTCAAAATTTGAAGTAACTGTAAATAACATTAGTCTGCATTAATTTTTTTTTCTGCTACTTGTTGTATCATGATATAAATAAATGTAACTAGAATTATAATTTTCAATTATGGTAGCTATTTTGTCTACAGTGAAATTATCAAGATTATGTATTTTCATGAAACTTTAGCTTGCTGTATACGTCCTTCTTCTGAAATGACTCTGTCTTGTCATTTGAATGCACATGCTAAAGTTGAAGGTCTTGGACTTGCTTTGTAAAAAACCAAGCAATCAAGAAACAAACCCCAACCCCAAGTAAAACAGACAAGGTTAGTCTTCCTATCCACCTCAATTGAAAAAGTATATTGAACAAAATGTTATCTCCATCTCACTATTCCTTTAAATATGAAATTCTGCTAAACTATGGTAATGTCTTAACTTGCCAACTAACATCTCTTTAACGCCTTGCTGAGTTGCTTTCTTTCAGATATGATTAGAGCTGCTTACCAGTGAATGCTTGTATTTTGTTAAAAATAAATCTTTGGACTATTTAAGCAACAAAGACCAGAATGAGAAAGATTTCAGACTTGGCTAACAGAAATGTTGCTGTGTGACTTCCAGAGGTACTAGGTTAGGAGTTGTGCTGCTCTGAAGCTGATGCACTGTCTGCTGGCTCGGTGGTCAACTAATAATCTGGCTTGCAAGTATTCTGCCAGGAGAAAACAATTATAGAAGTCAGCTAGTTCTTTGGTTCTTGCCTCTTTCTAGTAAAATATTCATGCTTCCTCTCCAGCTATGAGAGAAATAGCTTCAGGAAGGAAATCCTTGCTGTTTCCAGACCTGGATCCTTAGGTCACAGTCTTGTTTTCTGCTCTCTCAGGATTGGGCTTTTCAAGTATTTTCCTTCTGACAAAAAAAACATTGAAAGATTTTTCCATCTGTTTTCACCCTTCTCCCCAAAGCTAGTGTGGAGTGTTCAGTCAGTGAATTGCCCAGGCTTTGGAAAAACACTGCTACCACTTAAAGCTTGATCATTTTCCAAGAGTAACTTCTAGCACAGGCCTTTACAAGTTATCCAGTTACTTAGTAAGCAGCTTCTGCTGTTTTAGCTACAGCAGAGTAAGCTGAAGTGCTTATGCTATCTAGCCAAAGAAAGATGCTTCAGTAAATTAATATAAAAATAATCAAGTATACATCAGCAAATTACACAAGCTACTGTCAGAACCTAGATGGTAACTTTTGATGCTGCACTTCTGTAGAACAGAAGCAAAGCAGCTGCTGTCTTCAGAGAGGGAACATGCTCAGGACTGTCTAGGAAGTTGGTCTACTTTGGAAGAAGCATTAGTGCCTTTTACAGAGAAACCGATAACTTTCAGAAGACTCTAAATGGTATTATTACAATTAATGTAGTTAAAAATTTGTAATACAAAGGTAGTATTCTGTAGTACTTTTTACTTTGAAGAGATGAAGATTTAAAATTTTACTACAGAGACAACTTACATTAAAAGAACTCCATTCAAGGAGTGAACTTCATGATTTTTACTAAGCACTTAGACTGACATACCTTGCCTGTTATTACCACTAAATTAAATTTCATTTTGACAGCTGACCACCATGTCACTTTTCCAGGATGTGTTTTGTTCTGAGATTGAGGCTGACATCAAGGAAACAACTTCTCTGTGAATATTATTCCTTGTATATTTTTTGTTCTTACAGATATGCTTTAAAGTGCTTCAAGATTCTTGGGAAGAGTGCGTTCTTTTGACATTTTTATTGGTGTCCAAGTTGTGAGATGTTGAAAGCATAGATTTGCCTTGATTAATGTAGCCTTTGAGAGTCTCAGCGTCTTGGCAGCATGTGCCTAAAGATTCTTTTCTTTTTTTCTTTTCTTTTTCTACCCCTCCAAGACATAGAGGAGTAAGCAGGTATATACTTGCCAGGCAAAAGAGGTAATTGAAAACAGCAAGAGAAACTAGTTTTATCCCTAAACTTATTCCCTCCCCCATTCCCTTTCACTCACATATTTTAATAGTCTGTTTTCCTTGTTAATAGAAAAAATGAATTGTTTTAAATACACACGTATCAGGGAAGGGAGATGATTCTTATCTGTATAGAGCATTCTTACAAGAGAAGTTTCTTGAAATATGAAGATAAGCTGAGATGTATTGGTGCTAAATAGTTGAGTAAAAATAGTGTATTTACTGACTATGAGGTATTCTAATTTTATGGATATAAGGCATACCAAATCTGTGAAGACAATGTGACATAATTATGGAAACTTGTTTTTCTGTAGCCCAAGTTGAGTCTCAGTTTACACTCTTGACTCTGAATCATTTTCTGTTTGTCTTTGCATTTAGAATGGCCTTGAAAGATGAACCACACTCCACTCATTCAAACTCATACTGATTTGCTTTAAATTAGGAAGCAAACCCCAGTATCTATTTTTTAAAATTCAAAATTAGTATCAAGTCAAATAATGAAGACAAGCCTGCATGGTATCCTTAACTGTCTTTAAGTTGTGAACAACACCTCAAGCTCTGATTTTCACTTTGTTCTTGTGACTGTTGGAATGCCTAGTGTTAAGTGAATATGCATACACAAAAATACTTGCAAGTAGGTGTGCTTTGTTTGATCTGCCTGTTTAAAAATATGCAATAATATTTAGTCTATGAGCTGTAGATATAAAAAGTTCCATGTTATGTCATTTGCGTGTAATGCCGATGAGGAAATGTGAGCACTTGGAAAAGCATTTAAACCTCTTGAATGAACTAATAAATGTAATTATTAGCTATTCTTGCAGGATTAGTTCCGCTTGTTATGTATCATACATTGCTGATGTGGTTTCTATTGCACTGATAGTGATGTTTAGTAAACATAACAAAGAATTTAATTGTATAGGGTGCTGAATTTAATTAGCCCATGAATTTATCCTATTACGAGACATACTTATGTCTTCCTCTATCAGTATAAAGATTTTATTTAAACATCTGATCCATGTCCTGATTTTCTTTCCAAATTCCTTGTCCCTGAAAGAGAAATTATTCTAATGTAGCTTTTATACAGAAGTAACCAGTTTGAAGGTTAGCAATAGAGTTTGAGCCTTGGCCTCAATTTAGAGCTTTTGACTTGCAAAGAGCATCAGATGGTATCAGTACTAAAGCAGATATAATGTCTGTTTTCTTGAGTCAGTTTTCAAATCAGTCTCATCTTTGCATAAAGAGAATCTTTCAGATTAAAGCCTTTGAATAAGCTTAAGAGCTCAGTTAAAGAGTACCTAAGCTAATTGCTAGAGGTATCTGCTTGACTCCTGCAGACTGATACAGGTTTCAGGAAGATCTCATTCCTCTTCAGTGCTGCTCAGTTCACAAGTGGACAGATGATGTGGGAATGGGAAGCTGATTGCCTTACAGATATCTTTCTTTGGAGATACTTTTTTGTCATTTATTGCTCTTTGGGCAAGGGAGGTGGAACACCTGAAGAGAGTAGGTTTTTGGTGGCTGAGTGATGTTTGTGCAAAGCAACATTTATGATATAAGGAATGTAGTAGGATGGCAAGTCTTCAAACTGACTTTGCCCTTCTTTCCTATGGATTGCTCTGCTAGGACAGGCAGAGCTGTCAGAAACTTGTGGTGCAATTCCAGCAGCGCTTTTTCTGGGAACAGACGTGGTGCTGTGGAACTCAGCAGAAGTGTGGCTGGCAATCTTACTGTAAAGCTGAACTGAAAGGGAAAGTTTAAAGAAAGAGTCTGTCTTCTCTCATGATACTGTTCAGGCTATGTGTAGAATGCAATTATTACTATTTTGATCTTTCAGATAACTTAGTTTGGTGCTTTTAAAACCTTTTGTCAGGTATATTCAGGCTTGGTTTTGATTTGCCTTATTACTGTCTGTGTAGACTAAATGATGACCATAACCTTTACCATTAGAATCAGCAGTGAAACTGTAGAGGAAAAAACCTCATAGCTATTGAGTAGACTTTAAAGAAATGTTTCTGGGTTTGTCAGCTTGTCATGCTTTTTTTAAAACTCATTGGGTCAAAATCTTCCTTTGTTCTTTTGAGCATTTTCAGCATTAGGCTAGATTGATATGCCACTTGCTGCTCCACCTGGGAATACCAAAATGCAGCTGTCTCTGAAGTAGCGCTCACTAATGACATGAATAAATAAGGAGGGTCTTCATATCTTTGAGAAGCTTACAAAGAAGCTTGCACTCTCTGTCAATTGGCACTTAATTGGTCAAGATTTCAAGAACTTTAAGACAGCATTTATTCATACTTTTTCTCCCTGGTTTTTCTTATTTCTTCCCTTAGAGGTTTCTAGTGTTAATACACTGATGTTTGGAAATGCAAATAGATGTACAAGAAAATCACTCTTCTTATTGAAGAACATAAAATACACATTATATATATATGTAAGAGTGTATGTGTACAGGAAAGAGGGAATAGGTTTGTTTAAAAAAAATCTGTATCACTTGAGATTTTGGAAGGAGGCAGTTTAGGGCTTGAGTCTAACTGAATTCTAGAATTGAGAAGACTGCCAGTCACAAAATAATATTTGCTTGTTTTTTTCCTTCACTATATATGTATCCATTTTTTAAAGCTAGGATGATATCATTTTGCTAAAACATGCCATTTTTACACCTCGTGTTGGAGATAGAGATTTGTTTTGTTTGCAGATATACTCAGGTGATTCCATTTACTCCCTTGAGCCTTATGAGGCCAAGACCCTCAGTGGGTACAGACCAGTTTGTATGGTCAGTGCCCAAATGTGTATACAATTCACCACTTTCTTCTATTGCTAAGGTTCCATCATAGACAACTGCTTCTAAATCTAAGAGGGTAAAGGGGGAGTGAAATTGTATTTGGAGTCTCTGTACACTTGTAGATGAATATGGAAAATAGTAGGATTTAGAATACGATAAGCACATTTTCTGCTTGCATCTCAAGTTATTGCAGCTATTGACAATCAAGTAAATACTTTACCAAACAGTTCTAGAAATCAAAAGGTATTTTAAGAGCTCGTGTGTAACATATCAGCTCTGAAATAATGAGACCTGAATAACTATGGATGTCTCATCCTGTATTTCTCAGGTATTGTGGAAGGTTGTTATGGCTGATGGATAGGTTCTCTTTTAGCAGAAAATGTGATAGACCCTCCTCTCTTGGTCCCATTCCTTTGTTGGATAATAACGTAACTAATTCATCATCTTTCTACAGTAATCTGTTACTAATGCTTATATTCAAGTAAATATAACTAGAGCTGACAGATGTAAAAACTGTTGCCTTCATATCCCAATGGTGCAGTGAGGTGTAAAAAAACCGGCTAGGAACTGTAAAGTATAGCCTTTCGCGAAACCTAGTGACAGTGTCTAACTTTATGATGAAAACACATTATTGTGAATGTCAGTGCACCGAGAATTGTTTAGACAGATTGCAATGATGATTGCTAAAGAAATATCAAAAAGAATAAAACACAGAACAACAAACTTCCATTGTTTTGTTATAATTCAAATATGTTATTGGTTGTGTAGTTTCATATGGAGAATTACATTCAGTGTGACAGGTGATTCTTCAGAAGGAAGTCATTGTAAAAAAGTTTGCTTTTAATATCTTAAAGACTTCATATGGAACCTTGCATATATTTTGTCTCTAAACCTCAATATTATAGCAAATTGAAATGGAAGAAACTGAATTAGTTAAACTATTTCTTTGTGTGTGTGTGTGGAGTTTGAGGCTCCAGTTAATTTTCATTAGTAGATAAAAGATCTGCTTCAGAATAGAATTGATTTGGACAGTAATCACACCTAGTCAGAACAATTTATTAAGGAGATTGTCTGATTATATCCTTTTTGCTTCTGCAAAAAGGCACTTTTTCCTGTTTTTGATGTCAGTGGCTCTTCTTGGTTTATCAGAGGCATTCTAACTCAAAAAGAGAAAGCAGAACTGTAGAATCAAACTGTCTGTTCAGAATGTAACAGATTTCTCATAACTGTATTCAGGACAAGTAGACATTCTTTACTACCTGCCTGTGAAATCTTGACACATTCTAGTCAGTCTTTCCTGTCCTAGCTCTGTACAATACCCCTTGTCCTTTCTGAATGAGTTAGATTACCATTAAAGCAAATGAAAATTTTGTGTTAGTATTTTTGTTGGTTCTGTGGTAGAAAATAAAACCCTTATTTAAATAATAAGCAAAAAATACAGTAGGACAAGTTTTTTCATTTTTTGGGTTATTTTAAAAGAGTTGCTTTTAACGCTTTGAGTAGTAGGCTTATGGTGCCATGGGAGAGAAAGTAAAAGGAACTTTGAGCCAATCAAATTTTATTTTCTTTTAAGAGCTTAAAATAGCATAACTGTGGATTGTCTTTTTCTGATCGCGTTGATAAGAGTGGAGTCGATTTAAGCTTTCCCTATGTTGCATCTGTGGAGAGACAGAAATGACTGAAGAGGATATGAAGAGTCTACCGTTTTATCAGTTATTTCTCTTTTTAGTGAAAGTGCTGGTTAGATCCCCTGGATTCCTACAGAAAATGAGGAGTTAGTGAAAGAATTTGCCTAGAGGTTTTAATCTAGTGAAATACAGAACAACTTATCCCCTTCCCTACTCCTGCAAAACAAAATCCATGAAAGCTAAGTAACAACAAAATGTTAAAATTTCAGGTCTTAGATGAGTTATTACATTGGTCACGTTGTGTGCTGCTAACAAGCTAGGATGACTTGTTAAAATGTTAAACCTTCCTGAGTCACACGTATTTTTTCTGTCATTTTGAATTTCTGTTCACATCTTCAGTTCACTGAGTTTTTTTTAGTGTTATCAAACTTGACTTGGTATTGGGAAATACTATGAGAATACGAAATTTGAGGTGGTTAGTTTTATTTTCAAGTTTCACTTACTGATAAGAAGCATCCTTCTTACGTACAGAACTGTTGTTTTGTTTTACTTATGTTAAACATAAACTAGACTCAGCATTTTATTAACTCTCTGAATGCTGCTGATGAAGTCATCTATTATTTTTTCTCTCTTCTCTCTCTTTTCCTATACCTTTCTCTACCTGGATAGCTTGTTTTTGTTCTGGTCAGTTTTGCATTGCAATAAAGTCAAACTTCTTATTCTTTATTTTGAGACCGAACCGTGTATTTTCATAGTCTACATTGATTTGCTACAGGTTTTTCTCATGTTCTGCAAAACTTATGTATCCTACAGAGGCTGGGAAAGCAGTTCTGAAGTTGTAAAATGCAAATGTGGTCAGAAAAGTGGTCAGAAATATATGCTTTAAAAAAGTACAAATCTGAGTGTGTAAAATATCTGCTAACAGAAGGCCTGCAGAACAAAGGATAATAGAGGAAGAGTAAGGCTGAGGCCACTTGCATCACCTCTACTCTCCCATTTAAAAGTAGCAGTGACCTCTAATTCTTTCTGGCTTAGATAAACACTCACCATTCTCTCCTTTGCAGAAAGGCACCCACTTCAATTCCAGTTTATATTGACCAAGGGCTACCTAAGAAATGTATGAAGATTAATACTGAAACAGGGAGATAGTACATTTTATCTGACTATATTGGCATAGCTATTTAAAGGCGGGTGCTTATGACGTGTTACTTGTGCATTAACAGAATGTTTCCATTATATTTATATATATATA
>WBNH01006078.1:0-146012 GCA_013401255.1 Urocolius indicus
CTCCCAGCGGCTCCCCGCATCCCGGAGCGCGCTGCCTCGCGGGGGCATCGCCAGCGCCTGCCCTGGGCCCGGCCCGCGGCGGCGGCGGCGCGGGGTGAAGGGCAGGGAGCAGGGCGGGAGGAGCGGGGCAGCCACGCCGGGCCTTTCCGCCTCAGCCCGCCGGCAAAGAGGCCTCTCCCTGCATCCGTCGTCTGCTCTGAAGGGAGATCTGGGTCCGTCCCCCGTGCTGGTACGGAGGGTGCCGAGGGGGATATGGTGTGGTAGGGGGTAGTCGCGGGGGAGGGTAAGAACAGCTTTTTTTTTGCGGCGGAGGGAGGTGTTGTCCTGCCGGGGAGCTGGGCCTTTGAACCAGGTGCTACATTGACTTCGCCTGTTATTGTGCATTACGCCTCTCAAGTGTTCTTAATAAAAGGTCTCTGAAGCTTTCTGGTGAAAAAAACACATCGTGGACCCTGAAGCAATGATGTTTTAGGCACAAATGTTTCATGCCACCGTGCAACTTGACGTTTTTAGCTAGGAAGTATGTGTACTGCCATGTTGATTCTGCAGTCTTATTCATTGTGCAGCTATTTTGCATCCTTATGCCTGGAGTGAGATCCATGAGTATGTTTCCATATCCCATTCATGCACTCTGTGTCAGTCATTTGCTTTTCATTATGTTGCTTTCTCTCAGAGATGTTTATCTTCAAATAACAATAACTGTCACTTATTTCCTTGCACTAGAATGAGAAATTCTAAGAAACCTAGAAATTCTGAATCACCTGCTACCTTCCCAGTAGTGATCCTGAATATGACCAGAGTGTATTTTCCACCTTTTAAAGTAGTGTTTTTGTTTTGTTCTTGTCATATTCTGCTTGTGATTGTGCATGTCATGTCCCAAGCTCTTGCTGAGTGTAAAGCTAGACAGAGCTGCTTAAAAACAATTGTTCCTGAAGTTAAGGACATAATACTGCCAGGTCTGTGTTAGATGCTGAATTCAACATTATTGGATAGGGTAAGGAGCATCATTCCTTGTGATGTTAGTTATCCGTGAAGTATTCCAGACGTGATATCTTCAGCCTTCCACTCAAAGATAAGTTACTGTCTATTAATGAACATCCAGTTGCAGACATAATTTCAGAGGGACACACTGTAGTCAGTTCTTCACTTGAAATCTCTTGGTGTTTAGAACTCTTTGTTACAGAGTCAAAGGTCAGAAAGTTGTCTTATTTTTTAAGCCAAACCCAATAACTTTTTCAGGGACTCCTTGTTATATAATGCATGAAAAGAAATGTGAAATAATTAAAAAAGAAACCCACAACCCTTAACCTGTATATGGAGTGAAACAGCTTTTTTTTTTTTTAAACCCACTCTTGAGTTTGTGGTTTAATACTGACACTGCCTGCTAATACTTAATCAACTAGTTGGGCCTTTGATCTTCTTCACAGTGTAGTTCATATTTCTATCCCAGTTTGAATCCTGGAAATGCAGACTTGTTTGGTATGTCTTTTTCCAGAAACTTCTAGACTTTGCATCATCTAACATAAGTTGCTTCAGGTCCTAAATTTGATCACACTCAAGTTTATAATTAATTTTGGTTCTCCCGCTACTTCTGTTTTGTGACAAAATGTTGAGCAGCTTGAACTACAGTATTCTTTTGAAATCTTGTTTAATTAAATTTTGAATGTATTTTTAGTGCCTAAAATTCCTTCTTTTTTTCAGGGGCTATTTTTTTCCCTTCTACTGTTAATTAGTTCAAACTCACAAATGCACGTTTTTCTCTGAGATGCTTTACTAACTTTAAAAGTCTATATATTTTTGTGAAATTGCTTAAAATAGTTTTCATTTTCTATATAAAAATAATGCATTAACTGTTTCCAAAGCATCAAACATGATTCAAAACTATTAACTCGTTTTTGGAATAATGGATAGATTTCAAGTTACCATTGTCCTCCATAACTTAACTACATTTGTTTCAGTAACGTGCACTCTGAGGAGTCATTGGATATAGTCAGTGATAGAAATATGAGTCAATTTTTAATAATTTTGCAAGTTGTTGGGTTTTGGTTTTGTTGGGGTTTTTTTTTTCCTAAGTTTATGCCCTGCAGTTTCCAGCTTTGTTCTGCGTCAGTTTTTTGCACAGCCTTAGAACTTTTCCTTTAGCTTGAGCTCAGACAGGGGCTTGTCTTCATTAAGGTTTTGGAGGCTGTGTAGTATGTTTCCATTTCTAGGTAAATGCCAGTGGTCGTTTGTATTATTTTTTTACAGGAAAGACTCTCTTTTAATGAGCAATGGGACTCTTTTAGTGGGATATTTATGACACATTTAAACATTTTTTAGAAATCTTAATTATCGTATTCAGTTTCACAATTCAGGGAGGCAATCTGGAAAAACAAAGTAAAAATGAAGTGACATTTTGTTAGGCTTTTTAAAAAAGAAAATGTTAAAAGAAATGTAGTGGAATGGGATTGGATTGCTAATATTTGTTATGATGGGCAATATTAAGAAGTTCAAACGTAGATAAATGAGCTGGGGAGGGTAAGTCCTGATATCTCTCTAAGCAAATTGTGAAAAGATTGATGGAATACGAACCTTTTTTATATTTCTTCTCTGAGGTTCATTTGCCTTTCACTTATCTACAAGAGCTGTATTCACACACCATGAATTCCCAGTAAGTCAAAGAAAGATCAAGGCACCTCTGAAAAGTATTTCAACAAGAGGGCTGATATAGGAACTGTCATGTTCAGCCAACAGGAAGTGTTAGGCCAAAGGACCTTCTCATTAGTGTTCTCCACTTACCAGAAATGTACGTTCTTGTGGAAGAAGCCTGCTTGTTCAGCAAAATTGAAGTACCTTCATTGCTTTGTTTCAGTACTTGTGATTATCTGTCTAACTGACTTTCTTGTTCTTATTTGAACTTAAGTCAATCCTCTTCACTTCTTGCATATTTTCTTCTCATCCAGATGATCTTTTTATAGTGTTTTAGATCATAGAAGGTATGGAATTAACTTTAGACATCAGTTACAAGCAGTTAGCTAATAATATCAGCAAAAGTGCTCAACACTGGACTTTTTGAAAGAAAAAATGAAAGCATTATCCCTTCTAACCCTCCCATTCTGTGATTCTATGATTATGTTACAGCCATTGCACTTTTGCTTATGCTTACCCAGAAGCTGGTGAAACAGAGCATGTGTCTTCTAGGAAAAGGCACAGCCATTGTATTAAGCAGTGAAGTGTGAAGAAGGATCTCCCGTTTTCCTCTTCAACAGTTTTTGGTGGTTTCTGGAATTATGGCTTATGGTTTTGCAGAATCTACTGGGCTACTTTCTAGTGATCCCAGCTTCTTTCTGAGGAGGGACGTTTTTATTTTTCTGGTTTTTTTTTCTCTCCTGTTCCATTCATCATTTAGTTTTACTTTTTATGAATGCCAAATTCTACAGCATTACACAAATGTAGTCATTGAGAACTCTGTTGAAAGTGGAGTGTGGTGGTCAATTATTAATTGTATCACTTTTGCTTTTTAGGAAATCGAAAAAATAACAGTTCCAGTCCCTCCAGGTAAGCAGAGCAATTTTTTTTTTTTCCCCCCCCTTTAAAATACTGATTTTTATTTATGTGACTAGGTGTTGTATTCTACATAACAACTTCTGATTTTTACTGAAAGCAAAAATACCCAGTCTGACTCTGTAGAAAATGGGAAATAAAGATAGGCTCAAATGTAGGAGGTGATTACAGTTTATGTGGTGCGATGCTGTATGCGAGTACTGAAAAGTGTAAGAAGTACCCTGTTGGTTTTGGTTTGTTTTGACTTGTTTGTTTACATGAGAAAGCCATCTCTTTCAAGTGTTTACATTTGGAAAACCAAAATAGTTGGTTTTTTTTCCCCCCTCATCTAAAGAAGCATGTCTGTTATATGGAGCCAAGCAAAACACTAAGTTGGATTTTTCAGGTAACTATTAAGAGAATGTTTTTCTTTACTGTGGAAGTTATATCCAGTCCACTTTACTTTGGAAAAATATGCAGCTCAAGTAGAACTCTTTAAAGTTGATACAGATCTTCAAAATTTTTGACCTTGCCCTTTTATATTTCAATTTCCTGTTATAAAATGAAGCTTTAAAGTAAAACCTTAAAAAATTTGTACTACCTAAAGCAATTACACACCATTATGAGATCTTCGGAAAAGCTTACTAAGAGTTAATAACTCTGTATACAGTAAGGATTTATGTCTTGCAACAAAAAGGGGCACACATCAAATGTAACAAATGAAAGGAAACCTTGGATAGACTCCATTGGTCTTGAGGAAATGCAAACATATTTAGGAAAATATATTACTGATACTGTAACTAAAACACTTTGCAGTGTATAGACCCAGAGGAGACTTGATGCTGAAGGACTGCTGTAATTCTGATTTGTCTCAATGACCTAAAACCATTTTTGAGGTTTGTCCAACATTTTTTAAACCAGAATATACAGATGTTTCTTGAGTTGGAGCGACATGCAAGTGGTCTGTCTAGCTGCAAAACTTGGGTTTGCATCACATGTAAGTAATAGAGAAATCGACTACTGCTGTAGCTGGAAAACTGTCAGATTGTCCTCTATGGACTGTCCAGTTTAGAGGATGATACACTTGTGGGAATGTGCATCTCTTCTTACTTGCTGGCCAGTGGAGGAATGCTGACGTTGAAAAGTGTTAAGGTTTTGAGAGGAATTTTTGGAGTCTGGGTTTTGTTTTGGTTTTTTTAAGGCTGGAGCTTCCTGTTCAGGTTAGATTGCTGAACCATCTTTTTCCTATGGGACAAGGTGTTTATTGCTGTCTGGTAACAATCCAAGGTGATTATAATTCATCACTATCTAGACTGGGTTAACAATTTTTGTTTATCATTTGGTTGTTTGAGTAACATTTTTGTCAGAATGGCATTTAAGTTGCTATTTGTGGTTTTCGGAGAACGAATATTTTCTAAATTCTTCTTTCTTACTGTGATATTCTCTTAAAACAGTCAGTCTCCAATAACCATTTCAAATCACAGTGGTAATGACAAATTTCTTTTCTGAAAATTTGCCTTCTGTATGTTAGTCTTGCTGTTCCTGTCAAGAAGTGAACGATCCAGAAGGAAAAGAGGAGGCATAGGATGGGGTTTCTTTGTTTGTTTTCCCTAGCAGCAACAATTTTAGTTGTTGGGTTGTAAAGTTAACCATGCTAAGTCTTCTAAAGCTGTCAGAAAATTACCCGAGTTTGGATTATCTTTTGCCATTGCTAACCTCTATTTTGAGCGATGGTTTCTTTATGGTGTACTTTAAACTACTGAGTTATCTCAGATTGCTCAAGATTTCATCCACTCTACTTTTGAGAACTCTTTTTTTCTCCAAAGATGGACATTCCACAGTCCCACTGGACAATCAGTTGCAATGTTCATCAGCCCTCACTGTGTGATTAATTATTTCTTCTTGTTACTGTTATTTATGAGTTATATGTTTTGCTGTCCCTGCCCCCATACTTGCTCTTTACTGGTGTGACTTGTGAATGTTGCATCATGTTATTTTTATTATATGCTACCTGGAGTCTGGATTTGTCTTCTCTGTAACAGTATACCAAGTAGTGTAAGACAACAAGTAGATCTTTTGTTTCCTTTCTCTATGCTGAACAAACTTTATTTCCTGATGTTGTTCTTGTATGTAGTAGTCTAGCCTCCCAGCTATTTTGGTGGGGCCCCTGCTAGTTTCCATCCAGTTTGTCATCTGCCTTGAGGCGCTTAAAACTGCACACAGTGCTCCAGCTGTAGCCTCATGGATGTCAGATAAAAGAGAATAATCACTTCCCTTCATCTGGACGCTGTGTTCTTGCTATCTTAGCCCAGTAGGCTGTTGGCTTGCAGTGCTGCAAGTGATGTGATGCTGAGTCGCGTTCAGTTTGTTGTTCAGGAGTTACAGGTTCTGCCCCAAAGATGCCTGACAGCCAACTGGCCCTCAGCCTGCGCTGTTGCATGGAGTTATTTTGTTCTAGGTGCAAACTTTGCATTTGTATTTGTAATACATAAATACAATCCGTATCAATTTGGCTATGCTGACGAATGTGAGTTTTCCTATCCTGTCAGATCCAGTTTCTGTTTAGATTTGTAATATCTGAGGTCTTGTTGGAATGCACGAGTGAATTTCTTTTCTCTTTTAAGTGCAAAAATTTGATTGCTTCAAGGTACTTCTTTTTTTTTCCTCAAATATTAGCTGGAATCTCTTTACAAGGCATTACCTCACAGCATTCCTTGTAGCCTGCAGTCAAGTAATATTGCAAAGATCAAGAAACAAATTTATCTCCAACTTTTTTCCAGTATGTTTGGCAGGAGAACAACAGTTCTTTTTCACAAGGGTTGATTTTTTAGTATATAAATCAGGCATTCAAAATTCACAGGCTTCACAAACAAAAACATGGAACCAGATAACAACTTTATATGCAAATGTCTGTTTTGGTAATATTCCTTTAAAAGAGAAATTGAACGGACCTGAAAAACTGGTCTTTACAGCTTATGGCCTAAGAAAAATTCCAACAGTATGGAGTAGGTTGATACTATGTACTTGTCAAAGACTTGACAACAAGCTACAGTAACCAAGTGGAAAAATTGCCCTACCTGCACTTTTATTAATCAAAATCTTCATCCTTTGGCTAAAAGAAACTCCAGCATTGTTTATTACACCTCAGACATATCTAGTGTGGATATAACTCTGCTGCTCATAATATATATCCATATGTGCATATTGTAGCCATATATAACTATATAGTGACCTGTGATTAAGATTTAACAAAGCAAATTTCAACTCTTAGTTTTGAACCTGACTCTTTCCCAGCTCAATGATAATAAGCTCATGGGGTAGCTTTAAGTGTCTCTTGAGGTTCCAGATAATATAAGGATAACATTCTAAAACTTCATTGATAAGGGCCTTATTTTTTACCCAGTACCTTAGCCATGAATATTCAGACTTGCTTATAATCTCATCAGTTCTCTTTGTTGGTGAAGTACCAAGTTCATAGTTTAAACAGTTCAAGAAATATTTCATCCCTTCAGAAACTTGAGACAGGTTGTGAACTCTTTGTAAATCACAGCCAAACAATCTCTGTTCCTGGTTTACTTTGGCGTTTTTTCTTTGAGATATAGATGTTTCCGGAGATGTCAGTACCAAACACTGCGAAGTTTCTGGCAGCCATGCATCTCTTCTTGGCTTGTGATCTCAGCACAGTCTCCTCATTCTGTTGAACATATATATTTAGAAATGACACTTCGGAATCTCTTCCACTTCATGTTTTTATCTTAGTGCTGTCCTGGTTTAGGCTCATCAGGGAACAAAAGAACATGATTAGCCTCAGGTACCAAAGACCTCAGAATTGCCAAAGGACAGGGAGGGCTGAATGGCGGCTTATGGTACAGGACAAAACAGACCAGGCTGCTCGGCTTGGGGAAGAAAACAGAAAATAATTTAATCCAACATCAACTAAAGCATAACCATAAAACCCCAAAACATAACCAGCACAGAGTGATATAACGATGAAGAGTGCAACTAGCCCTTTAAGACCACCTTCTCTCCACTCTTCCCCTATTCCCAGGCTCAGAGCCCTGATCCCGCTGTCTTTATCTCCTCCCCAGCTGAATGGCTCGAGGCAGCAGGGAATGGGGGTTTCAGTCAGTCTATTCCTGATAGCTTCTACCATTAGCCTTTACTCAGGGCAGGCAGACTCTGCCAGTCCTCCCTGCTGCTCCGCGGGGTACCTCACACACCCAGCAGCTCTGCACAGGCCGTTCCAATGTCCATTCACCCCAAAGGCTGCAGCTTCTCTCTGCCTGTCGTGTGGGTCTGCTCTGTGGCCTGCAGGCTCTCCAGCACAGCCTGCTCCATGGCCACCCCTCACACCATCTCTCATTCATCTGGGTGCCCTCACCCGAAGCTGCTGGTGTCTCTCAGTCCTGCCATGGCCCTCCAGGGATTGCAGGGGCACAGTTGCAGAAGGTTGCAGAGGAGTCTCTGGTATGGTGCTTCTCCTTCCTTCCTCCTTCTCTGACTGTGGCGTCCACGTGGTCGTCTGTCTTGTACCACTCCTACACCCCCTCCCAAGCACTTCAAATTGCCGTCCTTAAATAGTGATTGCAGAGGCACCTTATTGGCCCAGACAGGCCGGAGGTGAGTCTGAACCCAAGAACTAGGGGAAAGTCCAATACTCCTTACTGGATCTTCACTGCAACCTACTCCCCCTGTTACCAAGCAAAAGCTGCCCATAACTCTGGCATCTCCTCCTTCTTGAAATAATACCCAAAACGTCTATACATCAGTTATTTACTGTATGGGTACAGGCAAAAAGATCAGGTACCCTGTTCCTTACAGGTCTCTGATGGATTAAGTCTTGAATTATTTGCTTAAACTTACTTGATTTGTCTTGTGTCTGTCTTGTGTCTGGTGCTAAATATACGTTCCTAGGATAGACAATCTCAGAAGCCTTGCAACTTTTCATGGCCAGCATGCTAGGGATAGATTTATTCTGCTTATAATCTTTAATGGTAAAGACTTCACTTTATTTGCTTCATCAAGCTAGGCAAAGTTCAGAACTAACACTGTTAGGTCTCCATAGAAATACTCATATTTAAAGATGAATATATTTCCTCCAGGGTAAAGCCACAGGTGGGTTGAGAGCACTTGTCTTCTCCTGGCTAATTAGCTAATTTGGTACATTCATCATCACCCCCCTCAACCTGTTACTTGACCTTAAAATGAGGTAACTTCAGTGTTGAGTTACTCATCACTGTTGGGTTTAGTGATGTGACAACAATTTCGTCATTTTATATTTTCATTGCACTGGAACTTTATCATTTTTTGTCACTGGTGTCACAGTATGCACATACTAGTTTTATGCGTTGTCCAGCAGAGTTTGGCTTAATCTGTCTGAGTCTCTCTCTTTCTGAAGCAAAGTGATACTGCCTTGCAATATTTGTTCTGTGCTTAGAGAATGAGAGAGTAGAAGCATCTCTATTTCTCAAAGAAGACATAACTAATTTGAGGATGTCTTGAAGTAAACCATTCCTTTGAAAAACTATTGTAAATAGTAAATAGTGAGCATTATATTATTTATCTTTTCAAAATAATGTATTATTACATGTTAACATGCCTAGTAACTAATTCCTTCTTTCAATTACAGTTCACTGCCATGAAAAGGAGGATATGATAGTTTGCCCTATGAAACAGGTTTATATGTGAAATCTGGCAGGTATGTGTGTTAATACGTGTGGTGAGTGAGCAAAACATCACAAAACATAGTATCTGTTCATACTTAAATATTTTTTAGCCTGTTGATGGTTTTGTTGTATAGCTGAAACATTGCTTATGTACATGTTTTTGTAGTTAAATTTGTAACAGTTTACATAAAAGGCTATCAGCTCTAAAGGTGAGCATTAAGGGTAATGAGAAGACTAAGGAATCATACTCTTCCTTATCTATTGGCACTGCATCCTTGATTACTTGGTATTGTCTACTGCTTTGTTCTTTTTTTTAATTGTGGGAATTGGATTATTGTTGCATTGTATTCTTATTTCAGGAACAAGTTGTCTTACTATAGTGTCAGATTCATTTTGCAATTAGTCATGTTAGCATGCAAATACTTGCCTTTCCAACTGAGACGAGCCTTCAAAAACTACTTTGTCTCTATTGGGTTTTGCACCTTCCTGACAGAGCTTGGAATCCAGGCTCTACTTGAATCCCAAGTATTTAGATTCTTAGTGTAGCCAGAAGGCAGAAATTCTTGCCCATGGAATATTAAAATGTCCCATGGATGTTCATGTGTTGGTAAGTTATAAAATTTGTTCCATTGTCATTTTAATGCAGGTAGCACAACGACCTGTGGAATATGAGTGATGACAAACCTTTTTTATGCACTGCCCCTGGATGTGGCCAGGTAATGATCTGACTTAAGTTATTAATATTATTCAAATAAAAGTAAAGCAGTGAAACATCTCTAATGAGCAAAGAAAAGAGGATTTGTGATAATTGGCAGAAAGTATCTGTGTTTTGCTGGAAAGCTGGCAGCAGCAAGAGTTTCTAGCATTTTATGTGTTTATTCAGAAAATACTATTTATGGAAGAAAAAAATAATTAAATTGCTATTTCTGAGCTGAAAACAATTTGATTTGTTAGCCGTTACTTTGCTTTCATTAAAAAAAAATCAAGTAACATCCTAATTTGTATCAGGTAACCTGTATTTTTCCAACTATTTTAATGTTAGTGGGGAGCTCATTGTGAAGCTTGCATGTCACTAATCTTCACAACTATGATGACTGCAAATAATGGCATCATTTTTGGCTATCTATATTTTTGTTTATAGAAGGATGTTTACCATATGTGTGTCACATCTGTATTTCAATTTCTGTTGTAGCTTTAATATACTGTATTAAATAGCATTAATAGAATAGAGTTGGAAAGTAAAAATACTATTTAGCAGGTGTTTACTTACAAGGAAGCTGTTTGAGCACTTTTCAAGTTACTAAATTAAAGAAGTGAATTTGCATTATCCACTGCATGGGCTGGACATCCCTGCATCCTTTACACAGAATTGATTTCTTAAGATGTATATTTTAATTATATTAATGCACTTGGGTTTATTTTGATTTCGAGTTCAAAATATTTTTATTCTGAAAATTGGATTTTTGAGGAATGACAACATTAACGTTATACTGAAACGGGAAGAGATGAAGATTTCTTATTGCATCTAATATGTTGAGAGACATCAAAGTAAGGAGTGTCTTTTCCTAAGCAACATGTTTCTCTCCATCCTGTGTCTATCTCGTTTGTATGTAAGCTCTGTCAGAAATGTTTGGCAATCCTTGATTCCAGTGAAGGAGAAGAGAGAAGTTCATGTCCCAGAAAACAGGCAATCTCCAGATGCCAACTCATACCACACAATTGAGAGAGTCTGGATCTGGAGAATGTTGCCTCTGAAGAAGCCTGTCCATCACATAGTGGGGTCAAAAATACGTGCTTAAGTCTCTTTGTGTGGTAGAACACCGAAGGTTCTGGCTTATGCTGTATTTAAGGATGAGATACAGGAGCTGTAGAGAGCTGGGCATTTGGAACCCTTGGCAACAGAGTTCTAACGGGGAAAAAAAAAGAGCCTAGCTTGTATCACCCTGACTTTCAGTGATCCTGCATTTTTAATTTCCCTCTAAGTTCCACATATACATATCTTTTTTCACAGAAATGTTCTGGATGACTGTGCTCTGAGGGCAACTACACTTTTTTTATTCTTTTCTGTAAAATTAAACTTGTGTGTATCTGTTACAAGATACATGTGGAGTGACTGAAATTACTGAGGAATAATGAAGAAGAATATAATTTGAGACTCAAATGTACACATAGAAAAGTAAGAATTTGAATATTTTGCAAAATCTCCTCCTTTTAGGAAACCTGCATCTTTGGAAACATTTCCTTTAGATAATCACAATAGATGCGCAGCAAATTTCAAGTTAGTGAAAGTAAGAATATCTGTTTTACAGCACCTAATTTGTCTGCTTACTGCTTTGTTGATAGAATGTACTCCAAATTTTGGCGGGAAGTATCTATAAAAACTGCCAGACTTCTGAAAACTTGGAATTTTTTAAAATACTGACCAGTTCATTCACAACTTTCAGTTGTCTGACATTGTTTCAGTGTTTCCCAGTCTATCTGCCTCTTATGTAGTAAAACTGTCAGGGACAGGAGCTATACTTTTATTTTATTTTTATACGGTTAAATATATTGAAGCCTGTGATTACAGATCAATTCTTGTTATTGTAATAGTACACACAATACAGAAAGCAAATAGTGGTTATCAGTTACTAAACTTTGCCAAGATCCATTAGTGTAGCAAATGGTTGTTTCCTAGTGAGTGATGAAGTCTGCAGCACTCGAAATTTTATCATGGACTTTTGATGGATATAGATAGTTATACCACCATTTCCCTGATACTGTTTCTGTTCAGTTACCATGAACATCATTTGAGTTGTATAACGTTTCTGCTTTGTCCCATTGACCAAGGAACAAGACATACCTGCCCAAGAGGGTTGTCTGTTAATGTAGTAATGGTAACTTTACATGCTGTAACAATTACTTTCTGTAGAATTGCATTTACTTTGTTCACACACAAAATTACAACTATGTCTTAAAACTTTCTGCTGCAGCGTTTTACCAATGAGGATCATTTGGCTGTCCATAAACATAAACATGAGATGACACTGAAATTTGGTCCGGCTCGTAATGATAGTGTCATTGTGGCTGGTTAGTATATACTTTTATAACTAGTTTATTCACTTTTCTGCTGGAATGGGCATACATTTTCTGTATTTTCTGTATATAATGCATAGACTTAAGAATTGGTTATTATTATTATTCTTTGACTGGGATAGTAGAAGAAAGACTTTTTAAATTTTGGTTTTGTTTTAAATTTTAGCTTAAATTCAAAATACTTTTCTGTATTTCCACCTCTGAATTCTTGGTATACCCTTGGTCAGTTGTAAGTAACCTTTTTTATTTGTCCAGGATCAGAAGGAATCACCAATAAATTTTAAAGATCTTGAATGAAGATAGCACATGTGATTATTCCATAATCAGACTGTTTTTCACTGGTGGAACAGCCCAAATTAACTTCACAAGGGCTTTCGAACATTTTCTGAATTTTTTTTTTTCCTTTTAAATGGCTAATTTGTTAGGATGAGCAGTCAAAAAAATTATTAATTCTCAACCAGCAGTTGTACATTTAAAAATTAGAACTGTGACCCTCAGCAATTAGACTGTAAGAAAGGAGACCTGAGAATGAAACCATGGCAGTATCTGTCTGTTTGCAGCCACGTTCCAGTGGATGAACTGTTAGTCATAAATGCCAGCTCTCATAAGGTGCACGTAGTACCTGCATTTAAAATACTGTAAAATGATAACAACTGGCAAATGTGGTTAATTTTGATCTGGTAATAGTAGTGAAGTAAAGGAAGTTGACATAGTACCAAAGACTTTGTGGAAAGACTGTTTGAAACTACTTCATGCAGTCACAAAGCTGTCAGAAGTCTTACGATTCCATCTTGACTATACAGACATCATAGGGGTCAATATGGTCATGTGTACTGTATCGTATTTCCTTTTAGGAGTTCCACACACTCAAAAGTAATTATTACTGTTTTCTCAATATGAGAAGAAAGAAGCAAACTGTCTGTGAGCTGCGTACATTTTTTTTTTTTAATTAAAGCTTTCACATAGGCTTCCTCTTTATTTGAAAATCAAGCCTGCTTGCTTACCAAAGTGCTAGACTAGCACTGGAGAATAGCTCCCTCTGGTTTCTGGACCCAGACAGAAGAAATGCTTTGATATCCTCCCAAAATTGTAAGGGTGACAAACTGACTGGTTTGCAAACCTCAGTTACTTGTCTCCAGCAGGTGGAGTAGGCCTCCTGACTGGCTTTCCTGCAAGGCATAACAGTTCTTCACCACCTCCTCTCGTTCTGTTTGCTTTTGTTGTGAAAAATATTTGTGATAAGTACATTCATAAATGGTATTTTTAAAATGAAACAGTGGGGTTTTTATAAACTTCATTTCAGATCAGACACCAACACCAACTCGATTCTTGAAGAACTGTGAAGAAGTGGGCTTATTCAATGAATTAGCAAGTCCTTTTGAAAATGAATTTAAAAAGGCTTCTGAAGATGACATCAAGAAAGTATGTTCAAAACCTTTTCTTCTCAGAGCTCCTGCTTTTTTTGGTCAGAAGTTCAATCTAGAAAAGCAAACTTTGGATTTATACATTGCCTCCTAAACTGTACTAATAATCGCTTGCCAGCTGATAACATATATTGTCTGGTGGGAATACAAATCTAAGATTGCTATTCTGAAGATTGATTTAGCTGATGAATTTTGCATAGTTCGTATGGACAATGGGACATATTGACTTTGTGTTACTTCTTTAAGGATCTAGTCTATATCTGTTAATCATTAGCTTTTACATTTCATTTGGTCCTGAGTAAATAGAAAAAAGTCTGAAAAGTGAAGAGTTTTTGCAGAATTAAAAACATTTCCAAGAAAGGTGTGTGAAAAGAATAGTATGTGAACACTGATTATTTTGATTAGTTTTAAAATACCAGTGTTATTTTAAGAATCAGTAGTCAGGATAATGAGAGTTAAATACGGTCTTTTAACTGGAATTTAACAGCATAGTCCTTCCTGGGCTATACTCTTCCTTTGATTCTTGGGAAAGGAAAACTTTTTAAGAGTATTTTTATTTATCAAGAAGAAAATATTTAGTCTGACATTGATGTTGAAAGGTGAAGTGTTTACTGAAAAATAGTGTTTGTACATATGGTGGAAAAATTGACTGGTAATACATCTGCATGAAGATCTTCTAAGCTTCAGCATCTGTGTTTCAAGGCTGATAGTTCTCTTTAATTGTTTACATTTTTTGCATATTTTAATTTTTCTAGAGATTGGGTAATTGTTTTACACTCTTGCTCTTAGATGCCTCTAGATCTGTCTCCTCTTGCAACACCAATTATAAGAAATAAGATTGAAGAACCTTCTGTTGTAGAGACGACTCATCAAGATAGTCCTTTACCTCATCCAGAGTCTACTACCAATGATGAAAAGGTCGGAACCTTTTTTTCCTTTTTGAAATTTAGTTATCAGATCTTCTGATGATCTCTACGTTTGTTGTACATGATAATAATCATGCTGCTTAGCTGGTTGAAAGGAAAAGGATTTTTGTTTGCCATATTCCTGTGTATACATACTTTGTTAAATTCTTTAGTTAGCTTTGCTCACTGCAATTATATCTTTGCCTTAAACTGACCATCCAGTAAAGCTAGAAAGGAAATAAAGTTTAGTGTTCATGATACATTAGAAAAGGCTAGAGGGACTCTTTTTTAATGAATCATAATTCCTAAAAAAGCAATAAAACTTTGATTTCTTTGACTATTCTAACTTTTTTTTTAAATATCAACAGTTTGCGACTCTTCGTGTATACATTTTTTTTGTTTATCTTATGTTTTTACTATGAATTGTTTTGTAGAACAGCAGGAGATGCTCTACAAAAACATACAGGGATGAGTGGGCTGTCTTTCAGAGCTAGGCACCAGATAATTTTGTTTCATATTTATACTCTTAAATCTATAACAGAATGTTTAAAAGTGGTGATCTCAGACATTTGCTTGTTCGGTGCTTTCTTGAGTAGTAATAGAAGACTGAGGTATTGTCTGTCACTAGAGAGGATGTTGCAGTCAAATAAGTTTTAAAATTATTGCTCTAAAGAAGAAAGAAATGTTTTAATAGTAATGATAACTTCAACATGTGAATTGCAGTGTTTTCATCGTTTGGAGTTTTCTTGAAGATCACAAAACAAAGCGAAATCTGTGAAATTAATTAATTCTTTCTATGCCTACTTCAATAAATAAAAATATTAGGAGTGAAACATGGTAAAGCAATATAGTTGCTCTAGTCAGTATTTTTTCTACGTGTATCTTCAGTAGGCAGTCTACATTTGAGAGACTTGGCTACCTTATGCCCCAAAATCAGCAGGATCACAGGTTCAAGTAAGAAGGTACTGCAGGATTTTCTGGTCCCACTTTGTCCTCAAAGCCATGGTTAGCTCTGAGATGACACCTAGTTATTCAGAGCTTTATAGAGTCTGATCTTGAAACCTGTGAGGAGGGAGGCTGCACACCCTCTCAAGCTGTGCCAATGGCAGGCTGTGCTTGTTGGCAAAAGTGGTTTTCTTTGGATCTCTGGTTTCAACTTGCATACCTTCTCTCATCTTGCCAACAGACAGCAGTGTGAGAAGATCCTTAAGTGTGCGACAGAAATTTAACAAGAGTTTTAGTTCAGATTTGTGTTTGCTGGACTTTATTAGTCAGCAAGGGTGAGTAATCACAGGTAACAGAGGCAATCATGTAGTCTCAAAAATAGTTGAAGCAGTTTAAAGGAATACACGTAAAGAGCTTCTTAGATTAAGCAAATCATAGACCAAATCTTAAGTCTTCTGTATTTCATTTTTTATTTCAGAGGTTAGGTTGGCTTTTTGCTGTGAATGCTTACTCTAATTTTGGTAGGAGATATTAATATCTTCATACAGTAGTGGTTCCGTATCTCATTAGCATCATTACAAGTTAAAATTAAACCTCAGTGCTTGGCAGTGCTTATAAACTTGTCTCGTTCATGGTGTAATTTCGGTGTTGTCACTGTAACGTTGCTGAAGTGAAAAGCTGCTGCTGCTTAATGCTGTTCTGATGTCTGATTGTAGAGACAAGCTGAGCAAGGATGAGGGTGCTGCTTGGAGTGTGCTGCTGCTGAGTGTGGCCTGCAGAAGTTGAGAAATGTGAGCAGAGTGTTGCTGTTTCCTCAGTTAGATTTTTATATTCTCCTTCTGTAGGTGTATTGAAGAAGAGAAGGTTATTTTTTCCAAGGCATAGCTGCATTTTAAAATATATATATATGCCACTGTAACTATTTAATTGGCACAGTATATTTTAGCGGCTTCAAGTGATTACAGCCCATTAATTTATGTTCAAGACAGTTCTAAATTCCCTTGTAGTTGTCAAAGGAATTTCTTAGACTCTTAAAAAAATTATGCTTAATTCTTTTCCTAGACTTCTAAGAGTTCCTCGAGTTATATTAAGCTTTGGTTAAGAGTTAATATTTTGCTTTGAATAGACCAAAATATTATTAGAAGTATATAAAGCCTTTTAACCTTAAAATACTAAGCAAATGTAACCGAATTTATTCTTTGAGAGCTTTCAAACTCATTACAGTTGCTTATTAACGGTACTTTACATGGTGACTCTCAACAGAGTTTCTCAAATTGCCTAGTTGTTTTCAGATAGCTAATTACCTACCTTAAATATTTTAAACCCAATTGTTTTCCTGTGGTAATAAGCAACTACAGTATTAGTTCTGGCCATGTACATATTTTTATAAAGAATTCTGTGTGTTCATTGATAGCATTAGGAAGTTATTGCATGGTACTTGCTTTTAGATACAAAATACTTGCAGATACACATCTGTGAAAACACTTCTTAAAAAAAGGTAACTATCCATCTTCTGTAAAATATTTTCCAATTCAGTGAGTTTTAATTTCAAGAATAAAAGAGTTAGAGAGCTCAGTAAGTCTCTAATATCTTTGAATAGACTTAAACTTCTTTCTCGTGGAGGTAACTTCCCTTTGGCTTAATCTCATATTCACAAATTCATCTCTGTCATGGTTTAGCAAGGAGTTGCTTTTGCTTAGTAACAAGGGGAGCGGGTTGCAGTGAACACCCGGTAAAAAGTTTTTGGGCTCTCCCCTGGCTCCTGGGTGCAGACCCACCCCCTGGTCCCGCTGGGCCAATCTGGCGCCTCTGCGATCACTATTTTGGGACGGGAATTTGAAGTGCTTGGCAGGAGGTGTAAGAGTGGTACAAGATGGAGGCCCCATGCGGACCCCACAGTTGGAGAAGGAGGAAGGAAGGAAGGAGCAGCAGAGCAGAGACCCCTCTGCAAGCCGTGGTGAGAGTGCAGGCGGTACCCCTGCAACCTATGGATAGCAACAGTAGAACTGAGAGTCAGCAGCAGCAGCTCCGTGTGAGTGCGCCTGGACGGGCGAGAGACTGTGTGGGGGAGGCGACCATGGCACAGGACATGCNTTTATGCTTTAGTTGGTATTAAATTGTTTTCTGTTTTCTTCCCCAAGCCGAGCAGCCTGGTCTGTTTTGTCCTGCACCTTAAGCGGCAGTTAAGCCCTCCCTGCCCTCTAGCAATCCTCAGGCCTTGGGTACTTGAGGCTAATTGTGGTCTTTTGTTCCCTGATGGGCCTAAACCACGACTATCTGTTACTTTTCTTGTTCCTTAGCAGAATATATTTACAAACTATTTTATTTCAGACAAAAATTACACTTCATTAGTGCAATGCTTTGCTGACCAATTAATATCTTCTGTTAGATTGGTGTGTCTCTGGTTTTGCTTTAATATGCTAAGAAAAGATCTGTTTCCTTCAGATGCATACTTCTTATATCTGCAGCTTGTGTTATTGCCACATTGTTGCAGTAACTAGTACATGCATGCTTTTTTTTCAGCTAGTAGCGTAAAGCAAGTTAATGTAAGAAGTAAAGAGGAAGTCACAAATACTTTGTTTTCAAAGATCTTTTCTGATCTTTTAAACAAAACACAAAGGCTGTTTATAATAACACACAGAAGTGTGCACATTTGACATTCCTGTTCTCAGAATTTGAGATCTATTTCAGCATTTTATACACTTCTCTTGTGACCATTGTTGAAATCTGCTTTCCATAGAGCGCTTTGTCTAAAAGTTGCAAATTGCCTTTTTTCTAGTAGGGGATCAAGCCAGTTTTACAGTCAGTATTTATTAGAAAACCTGTTAATTAAGCTGTTGTTATTAATAGCCAATAAGTATTCAGAGTGCCATAACTTACTTGTACATAGTTACCTGGTCACAATGACGTTTGGGAGGCCAATCCCAGCTGCTTGCTCAGAGGTAGAAGGTTGTACTGACATGCCAGTGACTTCTAGGTCAATGTTCAGAAAGTGTTCAAGTTCAGATTGGATGGGACTCTGAGCACCCTGATCTAGTGAAAGATGTTCTAGGCCATGGCAGAGGAGTTGGTGTAGATGATTTTTAAAGGTGAGTTCCATTATTCTGTGATACTATGAAAATCCTTCCAAGGGCTCATTCTTCCATTAAGCGTGTGTATAATCCTGTACTCTATGTTTGCATGTAGCAGCCACCATGGTTTTGGATGTCTGAATGGTACAGCATGTTCATGCTGGTGTTCTGAGATTATAAACTGCTACAAATTCAACGAAGGCAGTCTTGTCTGGAGCTTATCCATTCTTGGGAGACTCTCACACAGTTCTCTTCTTGGCTTTCTGTATTTTGGTAGCTATTTCCCCATCCACACACACAGGTAATTAACAGAAGCCACTAGCACAAACGTGGTATGGAAGAGGTTGTTGTGGCATTACTGTTGTTGAGAACGTGTGAATACCTGCTTAGTTTACATTTTGGTATTGAAACATTTTACGTGGCTCCCTGGTTGCTGTTAGCCAATTATCTTTTCCCCTTCCTTTTTTATGGAAATTCAAATAACTGCCACAGTTATTTATTGTGTGGTGTTCATATATACATATACTTTTTCGTACACGTGGTTCTATGTATGAAGGTGTTTCAGGTGAAAGGAAGAACAAGAAAAAGAGCTCTTACGTCTCTGTTGGCTCTCAAGGGTGTTCCTTTGTGAGATCCCTACAATGGGAATAAACTCATGGCTCCTTGCTCGCAGTAATGAGACAGGTAATAGTGAAAATCAGGCAGGAAAGAGTGAAACTAAAACCAGTGGAGAATGACACAATATTAACCTCTGAATTGACAATTAACGAAAGATGATCAGAGCAAATATTATCCCCTTATGCCTTTCTCTAATTTCTTCCAGTGAAGCCGTTCAGTCTGCTTTGTTTGACCTGTAGTTCTTCTCAGTGAATAAGATCTGTGTAGCTGTTAAGCACTCCCTTGCAAATGAGGAATTTAGTATAGTCCAGTCCTAACAGCATGTATAGTTGTGTTTAATATATTCATTTTTTGGGGTGTTTCTGCAATTTCATACTGGGTGTTTTCTTCTTTTGACTGAATGCGCATCTGTAATTCTAGGTACTGTGATCAAATATTATAACATTTGCAAAAAAAAAAAGTCTGGTATTCCTCATTACAGCTCACTGTTATTCTCCAAAAGCTCTCATTTATTGTAAATAGTCTTTTTAGGTCCCTTGGGGGAAGAGCCTGAATGAACTAATCTGATGACAAATATACCCTCTGAGCTTTTGAAGGGAGAAAATGTAATCATCTGAAGTCATTTCTTCTTCAAGGCTCATAGTTTGCCAGCCTACTTACAGTTCTGTGACGTGCTCAGAGGAGCACATACATTTTGCAATGAATGTATAAAAAGAAAAACAATCTGTAGGACAGCTAAGACCTTACTGCATAAAACTTTGTGAATGAATTTTATAAACTTAATTCAAAGCAAATGGTAATCAGTGTAGCCTACATGACACGGGTATGAGATGATCTCTTTCAATTAGTTTTAACAGTTGGAGCAACTAAAGTGCTGGTCTTAAGAGTGTAGCTTTATGTGCCATTGATTGCTGGAGCTAATGTCAAAAGAATAAATAACTTGGAAGATTTCTGTCAGAAGGTAAATCTGAAGTCTGACAAAATGAAAGGTTTCCTCTGAAGCAAGACATTGGTTAAAATAAGGCATTTCTAGATTTGAGAAACAGCAAACGCAGGTACTACATTCTAATTGATTATGTACTTTACCTCATTGCTAAACCAAAAACTATAGTCAGTTCTGCCTGCTATTTACTTCTAATTGAGGAAACTTAATTTCTGTGCTCAAATAATGTGTTCTGTGTCAGGATACACAAATATTTTGTAAAGCTATGAATGTAACACTCCAGGTATTTATAACTTAATAGCACTCTTAGTTAAGAAATACATGGATAAGGGATAAAGACTTAAAAAAAGCCAGATTTTCTTTTTCTTTTTACTGAACTATGTATCTCTTTTGTTTCTCTTATTTAAGTCTAGAAGAATGGACTGAAACTGAAGTGTACATAAGAACAACGTGTTTTACTTATGCAGAGTGTGGGTAGGCATGATGGTGCAGATAGCACCATGGGTTTCTTAGCAAACAAAAAACCAGCTTAATACCTGATTAAAAACAGATTATGAGTAATAGTAGCCTTAGCAGAAATTGAGCCAGGGTTTGTTTTAAAACTATGATCACTGTCTTTGGACCAATTTCACTTTACTGGTTTAATGATTCGTCAAAAGGAGGTTTTTTTAATGTTTTTATTGTGTAACTGATTCTACTTGCATAATGTTATAGAAATTCTGATCTGTTCCATTAAACTGTGTTCATTTAACAGTCTGAATTAATGATTACTCTTTGTTTTTCCTCAGGAGGTGTCACTGCAGCAGACCGCACAGCCTACATCAACAATAGTTCGTCCAGCATCGCTGCAGGTTCCTAATGTACTGCTTACGAGTTCTGACTCAAGTGTTATTATTCAGCAGGCAATACCGTCACCAACATCTAGTACTGTTATTACCCAGGCTCCATCCTCTAACAGACCAATAGTGTAAGTTACATTAATCTTAGTAAAATGTTTTCTTACAGAATTTGAAAATATTTTGTCTTGGTTGCTTTCAGTTAATGCAGAAATGTGAGATGCTTTGGTGTAATGTGGTGCTTTACTACATATGAAACACACAATTTTCACTACATGTGAGATATAATTCCATATTCTCCACATCACTAAGTTCATATTTTTTGATCTTCAGATAAATATTACAACTGTAAACAAACAAAGCAATTTAAAATAATGTGTAAAGTTGTTCTCTTCTCTGGATAAGTTTTCTTTTATATAGTTCATTCCTTTTTCAGTCCAGTTCCAGGTCCTTTTCCTCTGCTGTTACATCTTCCTAATGGACAAACCATGCCTGTTGCTATTCCTGCATCTATCACAAATTCTAATGTGCATGTCCCTGCTGCAGTTCCAGTAAGTAAGCATGATGCTATATTAATTTGAAAGTGGAGCAGATTTGCATAAGTGCAGCATAGAACTTAGTTTTAAGCAGTTTGATAGCTGTTTTGGCTTCAGAGGGTAGTGCTGTCATGTGTTCTCTATTTTGATAATATACTCAGGTTTTCTTCATTTTTATACTTTATCTGGTCAGCTTGTTAGACCTGTCACCATGGTGCCTAGTATCCCAGGAATCCCAGGGCCTTCCTCCCCACAGCCAGTGCAGTCTGAGGCTAAATTGGTAAGTGAAAAACTCCATTATTCCTCAAGAAGAATAACTTGAGCAATTAACTAAATTCTGTTGCTTTTTAAAACAGCTTTAGTTTTCTTTTGTTAGCCTAAATACTGCAAGTAGAAATGATTTAATAAAAACAGAAAAATAACTGTAAAATAAGTGCAGCTGGTTATTTCAAATTCAAGCCTATGCTAGTTTTGTCATTAATGGTCATTTTGATCTTGTTCTCAGTCACTCTTCTAAAACTATATTTTTAACTGAACTCTTCCTTGCTCCTTGTATTGTAGGATAAATGTTAGTTGGAAGGAAGGCAAGATGAATAATGTGTTAACAGTGAACAGTTACTTGCAGAGACTCAGAATATGTTTCCTCCCAGAGGATATGTTATTTCTTAAATAAACTAGAAAAAGGTTTTAACAATGTTTTCAGAATCTCCACGGAATACAGTCTGTTTGGGAAGAGTTTTTTTTCTCTTGTATCAGGACAGTTTTGGGGCATTGAGCATTATTTGGGAAAACAGTGAATAAAACAAGCAGAAAAAAATTTATTTTGTTGGTTTATTTGGTTTTTTTTAAATATTAGTGATCCAGTTATTTCTGCAGCATAAAGTAGTTGCTTCTCTCTTTTTTTTCTCTTGCGTGTTACAACTGTTCCAAAACATTTTTGTACATCAGTATTGATAAGTGGGAGGATGCCCTTAACGTCCTTTAATATCTCATTTCTCTCAAGCTAAACTTACCCATTCTTGTCCTTTCAAACCACAATATGAAAAATAGTGAGTCTGGGGATTCTAATTATTCTGCTCTCTGAAGTAATGGAACTGCAGTAGAGTGGGCACAGTAGACCACATTCACCAAGTAAATTATTGTGGAGAGCTGGTCACCAACATACTGATTTTCCTGATGCTGCCAGGTCTTCCTTCATTTCCCTCCTCTTTTGAATATGATGACTTTCAAAATAGTGTCGAGAGAGATAGAAGGGAAGGTCTGTTTCTGTGCCTGCTTGTCCCCTTAGGAATGAGAAAAGGAATCTTATAATACTTGAGGAATTTAAATGTAACTGGCTTTGATAAGTTCATCTTCAATCCAGGAGAGAAGAAATATAAGAAAGTGAAAAAAGGATCTGTTTGTTCATCAGTGGCGCATTACTTAGAGTCAGGAGACTCATGCACTGAATTCCACTGAATTGGTTCCAAGTAATTTTTTAAATGGGCAAGAAATTAGGTTTTTAAGCATATTACCGAGTAATTTGCTTTTACAAAGCTTTAAAAGGGGGAAGGAAACGTGTGGTGAAGACTTTGATCTCATGTTGGAAGAAGCTATTACATGCAAAGAAAAACAAAGATCATTAGACTTAACAGTCTCATTAGTCTTCTCGTTAGAATTTAGTTAACATATGCACTTCAGTGATTGCTTTTTTTTAAGTGAGACTGTAAAAAGGGTATTTGCAATATTTTTTGTCACTTAATATAAAGCATGAACAGAAATCAAGAATATCAGAATTATGTCTTTTTCTTATACTCATTTACTTTTATATAGTGCCTAGTCTCAAAAATAAAAAACTTCTTATCACTCCTAAAGTAAACACAATTTAATGAGAAACTTTATGTAGAAAAGCTTCCAATAGGAAGGCTAACTCTCTATGCCATGTGATGCATTGTTGGCAGATATGTGATGGTTTATTAACTGTGAAGTCCCATTTAAATTTTCAGATTTAAGTCTTTGTGATGCCAGGGGTTTTCTTTTTCAGAAATCTCTTGAAAATAATTTTACTTGCTACATACTAAATTCTGCAAGGGTATCGCAGTCGGGTTCGTTTTTCACTTGTATTAACCACAGTTGTTGCTTAAGCCAACAGAAAACTTAAATATTTCTTTTTATAGTGACTTGGTTTATTTTTTTTAATTTCATTAGTATTTAACATTCAAACTTGAAATACAAGCTATCACACTGAAATTTAATATATGAACTATGTATGTTTTATCACAGTATATGTTTCATCTATTAACAGTATGCTGCAAGTTATGGGACTTACTGGTACATTTAAGTTAGCAGAACACTGGGAACACTTCATGTGTCCTTTTGTGTACCATAGCCACATGCAGGGGTTAACATAGTGACAAAGGATGAGGAAAAGAGTGAGGTACGTTCTGTAGTCTTCTTTGCCTCAGTCTTTAATAGTAAGATCAGTTGTTCTTGTGGTACCCAGCTGCCTAAGCTGGAAGGCAGGGATGGAGAGCAGAATGAATCCCCCATCATCCAAAGATATGGTGTGTTTGAACTGCCTCTCCACTTGGATACACACAGATCTATGGGGATGGGTGGGATCCACCTGAGGATGCTGAGAGCTGGCAAAAGTGCTCACTCACCAAGACACTTTCCGTGATTTAGGATGGAAATCCTAATAATCCTGATAATCAGTCCTAGCTAACTGGGAAGGTCCCAGTGGACTGGAACGTAAAAAATGTGACACCCATCTACAATATGGGCTGGAAGGAGTATCTGGGAACTACAGGCCTGTAGGTCTGACCTCAGCACTGGAAAAGGTTATGGAGCAAATCATCTTGAGTGCTGTCACACAGCACGTATAGGAAATCGGGTGATCAGGCCTGTCAGCATGGCTTTATGAAAGGCAAGTCCTGCTTGACTAACCTGATCTCTTTCTATGGCAAGGTGACTTACTTAGTGGATGAGGGAAAGGCTGCGGATGCAATCTACATGGACTTCGGTAAGGCCTTTCATACCATTTACCATAGCATCCTTCTGGAGAAACTGGCTGCCTGTGGCTTGGATGGACATGGTCTTTAGGTAAAATCTGTCTGGATGCCTGGTCCCAGAGAATGGTGGGGAATGGAGTTAAATCCATTTGGCAGCTGGTCGCCAGTGGTGTTCCCCAGGGCTCAGTGTTGAGGCCTGTTCTGTTTAACATCTTTGCCAGTGATATAGAGAAGGGAATTGAGTGCACCTTCGGTAAGTTTGCAGGTGACACCTGCAGGTCCTACCCAAGTTGGGTGGGAGTGTTGATCTGCTTGTAGTCAGGAAAGCTCTTCAGGGGGACCAGGCCAGGCTGGATCAGTTGGGCTGAGGCTAATTGGATGAGGTTTAACAAGGCCAAGTGCCAAGTCGTGCACTTGGACCACAGCAACCCCATGTAGCACGACCAGCTTGGGGACGAGTGTCTGGAAAGCTGCCTGGAGAAAAGGGAACTGGGAATGTTTATTGATAGCTGTCTTGAATATGAGCCAAGAGTGTGCCCAGTTGGCCAAGAGGGCCAATAACATCCTGGCTTGTATCAGAAGTAGTGTGACCAGAAGAAACTGGGGAAAATTATGCCTCTGTACTCGGCGCGAATGAGGCTGCACCTCAACTACTGTGTCCAGTTTTGGACCCTCACTGCAGGAAGGACACTGAAGTGCTGAAGCTTGTCCAAATAATGGCAAAGGAGCTTATGAAGTTCTACAGTACAGAAGTGGCTGAAGGAACTAGGGTTGTTTAGACTGGAGGAAAGGAGGCTGAGGGGAGACCTTATCACTCTTCACAATTACCCGAAAGGAGATTGTAGTGGCATGGGTGTTGCTGTCTTCTCCCAAGGAAGAAGCAATAGGACAAGAGGAAATGGCCTCAAGTTGCACCAGGGGAGATTTATGTTGGAGATCAGGGAACGTTTCTTTGCCAAAAGGGTTATCAGGCATTGAAACAATCTGTAACGGAAAGTGGTTGAGTTGCCGTCAGTGGGATATTCAAAACATGGGTAGTTGTGACACTTAGGGACATGGCTTGGTGGTAGATGTGGCAGTGCTAGGTTTTCAGTGGGACTCAATATTCTTAAAGGTCTCTTCCAACCTAAATGATCTTGTGATTCTATAAAATCTGTCAGCCTAGTATTCTAGTGGTTTTTGGAGAGAAAACTAGATGAAGAGGCCAAGCTGTGATGCTGTGATCTTCCCATCTCAACAATCAAGGCCTGGAAGTCAGAATTCTTTTAGATATTTGTTATTTTTGTAGCTGTTGCTTTATTTTATTTGTTATTTATTATTGGGATAATTTTGTGTTATTTTTTATAGACAGACCTCATAGTCTCACAGATTTTCTTCTTACTGCATTGTAAAATGTAGAAGTAGAATATATGTGTCAAATCTGAAAAACATGCTTGAATAATTTCCTGCCATTGCAGCTATTCCTCAGATATTCAAATAAGTTTCGTAGTGTTTGGAAAGTTAACATGGGGGTTTTTAGTATCTCCAAAGGGTTTTGTCAGATGCTTTAGGCCATCACGGTTTGAGTCTTTCCTTTATTCAAAGACGATAGTTTCCTAACATGTTATTCTGCGTTCTCTACTATTGTGTGTATGACAATACTGCTCAAGGTATTGTGGAGGTTTTTTTAATAAGAGCACTTTGTGCTCTGATTTCATTCCTCATCTCATTCATTTATTTTTTACCTGTTTACAAAAGGCTATTATTGTGTACATTTTTCTCCTATTGCTTCCTTATGAGTCGCATATTCTAAATTATACACACAGCATCGTGTATTTTTTTAATTTAAAATCATGAATAAACTTCAGTAGAACAAATTGATGTTTTGATATTTATAGAAGCTAAAATTTAAAATTACTGGCAGAAGATGTTTTGGTAGTGGGCATTAAATGCCTTCCTATAACAATTAAAACGTCTCTTCAGCATTCCAAGAAGTCTTAAAACCCTTTTAAAGATAAGGAAACAATATACTTGCTGGATTGTTTGGGGTTTTTTCTCCAACTACAGACAGCTTTTGGAGACTCTTTTTCAGTTTGTAAATGGACTCTCTTACAACATTAGAAAGTGTTTTTAGATTGAAGTGTCAGAGTTTTCAGTCTGAAGTGTCAAACTCCTTCAGTATGGCCATTTTGGTTATCCATGTGAAGCAAGTTACAGAGATGTACTCTGCTCTTTGCTGAAATACTCTTTTCTCTTGTTGCTATTAAAGTTGCCTGACACTAAAAGTCCACATGAATTCTATAGAGGGACAGTTGCATGTGAGAACAGGTTTATTGAGTGAAACAGCAGATAGAAAAATGTATACCAACTGAAAGGAATAATGTCTGGGAGGGAAAAAAAAAGTTGTAAACAACAGCAACTATAAGAGCCAAGACGGACAACAAATTTAAAATTGGCTGTGCAGAGAGCCAGATCCTTGTGATTGGTGACATTATTGCAAGAAGCACATGACTGAAACAGATGAAATTTAATGGAAAAGTGTGTTAAGCACGATCTTAAGTGTCTGTCTCAGCACTGAAACATACGGTGCTATTTGTGTTTCAATGCTGTGAGAGAATCCAATTGGTTTTCATGAATTTAAATTTTATTGTCCAATATTTAAGTAACTGTGAACATAGGTGATCCATTCATACCTGTGAAAGCCATGGTTACTATGGTGTTGAACATTTTTTGATCTTTTTTTCTGCTGTTGGTTGTAGAACTGAAGTGAAATATGTCTAGAGACTTTACTCAGACATAAGCTGTCTTCTACTGTTTTGAAAACATCCTTGTATTGTGTACTGAGAATGACATTCAGTAGAAGTGAAAATGAACTTCAGATTTCTATGGCACATGTAATATAAACTGTCAGATTTTCTGATATGACTCTGTATTTGTTGTTATGTTAAAGAAACAATCTTCCACGTACTGAAGCAAAATCAAATGTGTGTCAGTTTTGTGGTATTTTAGAGAGATTTAGAAGCAGCTTTGTTTAAAATAAAAATAAAAGACACAAAAAACCCCTTCCTTACTAATATAAGGATGCATGATTCTAAATAGTACAGAATTGCTTGTGATCTTCTTGTAAGAAGATCCATAATTATACGCTTTCTGTATATGAAATGTGAGTCTTGAGTTGCTCCTAGTTGTAAAACATCCTTTTTTTGAGTGTATAGCTTGCAGGTGCAAACTTAATGTTGAGGCTGTTCTGCATGGATCACAGAAGTTTGTAAAGAACTTAAAATTGCTGTAATACTGAATGTTTCTCTCCGTCTCCTCCTACTCATACAAAAACCTTTTGTCACAATCTGAGAAATACTTTGCACACAGTGGGAAGCCAGTAGGCTTTCTGCAGGAGTTTTCTACTGAGAAACGACAGAGGGCAGCTTGGCAAATATTCAGAAACCAACATTAAGTTGCTGGAGCCCGGCATGGGACCTTGTGTTCAGCAGAATTCTTCTGACCTGTCTCTCTGCATGCCGAGCTAATCAGCAAACACCTAATGAGCCTACTCTAAAGAAACAGACCCTCTCACAACCTACTTCATTTTCATATGTTCTCTGGGGGTGAAGAGACAAGACTTCATAAGGACTGATGATGCTGCAAAGACCACAATAATGATAATTAACTTGCTGAATTTAGAAGATTATGCTGTTAATTAGTTGCAAAATAAAGATAAGTAATAGAGCAGCAGATGGTAGGATAACACCCAGGAGAAGGAGGGTTATTACTCTGATGAGCTTTTGTGGCAGATATGAAATATGGATCTGAGTTGTTCACAAATTGTTTCTGGAGAATATTATGTTGTTTCCGTGAGCTCTTGACGGAATGATCTAGTCCTACCAAATTCTGACAGATGCGGTGAGGATTTGTTTTCAAGGATATACATGAATAATAATAAAACCTTGCTAATAAAGACTTTAAAAGCTATTTCAAAATACAATTTTAGTTTGCCTCAACCAAATAATATCAAACAAACCACACATTAATAGTGCTTATATACATTTAATCTAATATTTGTTTTGATATAATTGTTTTTTAAAACAGATTCTCATATTTGCTAACTATCCCCCTTCCCACAGGAAGCAAAATATCTATTTAGTATTTTACTCCAGCATTACCTTCTATGAAACCATTTAAATACACTAGCTGGATCTCTCTGTGGGAAAATCTGTAGTTCCGTTCATCAGATTTATCACAGTATTTCTGCATTTGTGGATAATTTGAATCATAACTTTGAATTTCAACGTTTAAACTCTGTAATGGAACCCTGAACCCAGTTATTTTGTGTTTCCATAGTACATCACATTTACCAATGTAGTTTTCAAATTAATTTACTTATAAATTTCCGAAATTATAATGCTTAAATTTTAGCATTACAATAGGGAAAGTTAAGTCCTACTTTGTTTGCACATCCCTTGTGTCTGATGATAGACCTTATATAATGTAATTGTCATTTTCAGTTTGTGTCAAATAGATAAATTTAATGGCATCAACTTCTTTAACTTTGCAAATATTTCTGTAACATGAAAATGCAGAAGTAGAAAGAATGGAGCTAGACATTTTTAACAGTTACTTTCCTTATATGTATGTTTAATAAAAACCAAAACACCCTAATTACTTTTGTTTCATCTCCTAAGTATTCTGAACTTGGGCTCTCTTTCACTAAGGAAATGAATATGCTATTGGAACTTTTTCCTTAAGTAACCAACTTTAAGCAAACACTACAAAGCATTTCTAGAATTTTGTAGACTTGTAGACTTGTTTTGGGGTATTTCTGTAGAGGATGCTTACATCAAGATTTACTCATGCAGTCACAAGGAGAGTAGATCAGATACACTGACCATACAGATACTAACTGTATAAATGTTTATGTTCTGCTGCCGTGGAATTTAGAGGTTAGCTTAGTATCACTCAAACAAACACATTGTAATTAATTTGTCACTACTGTCTTGATTTTGACTCCTGAAAGTTTGTTACATCCTGCTAAACAGCAAGTTATGATACAAGAAATACTTGTATGGTCATTCAGATGATAAATGATAATACATGGTGAAAAATGAGGTCATAATAACTTACAGAAAGGATATTGGATAGAATTGTCATATTAACACTGAATACTTCATTCTTTCTTCAAAAAATATTTTTTTAGAAGTGATTTGGAAGTCATGTGTTTCCCTGGTAGTCCTGATGGTAGCTTAGAAAAGCTTACCATTTAATGATCAGGATTAGTTAGAATGTTAAAGAGGCCTTTCTGTACTTGCTTAGAGACAAGGACTGATTTTTTTTGTTTTTTTCCAAGGTAAATTAGGAAGGTACAAGTTCACTGTTAAGTCTGTTTTAATGCTGTTAAACCCTAAGCTAGGGCTTAGGGTTTTCAAAGTGCTGTATGTAAGAGTTCGGGAATGTTATCTTAAAGATTTGTGTCATCCTGCCACAATGCCTGTGGTCATCCTAAAAGAGTTGAGCATTGGGGAAATTACTGTGAGTTTGTTCTGTGTACTTTTCTGAAAGCACTTTTGTCATTCTGGGAAACTTACAAAGTTGATACAAAAATGAGTTGGGGAGCAGAACTTCTTTAATACTGAACTTTTTATCTACACTGTCTGGGGTAATATGTGCTCTTAATTAAATCTAGAGCAGCCAATGCGAAAAAGACTTCTCAAAAGTCACCAGCTAAAGATTCCCTAATACCAATTCAGCAGAGGACTCGTTGGGAGTTTCTTGTTTCTCTCAAAGAATAGCTATCCTTAAATGGGCTAGCTAATGGTGGTAGTTAAATGCTACAGTCAACTATATGGAGTTGATAGTTGGTGTAACGTGACATATAGCAGACCTGAAGAATTTTTGCAATTCTGACAAAGGTAATCTGCTATCTATTGTTCTAATTGTAGAATAGGATCTAGGAAAGCCTATCATGCTGTCCCCATGTTCCAATAACTTAATTGTTGAGAGTCATTGGACACTACAGTTTATAGAGAATATCTACATAAATAGGTGCAAAGTCTTATGTTACTTTGAGCTGACCAAATGCAGCCTAGCCTCCAGTATTTTTGGGTCACTCTGTTAGTAGTTTGACAATACTTTGTTCATATTCCAAAGTGATGATACAAGTTATGAGATGGTTTGTAAACTGACATGTCATTAAAGTTTTCTTAAAATGATGTTGGATTCTTAAAAATGGAGTGCTCAGTAGAAAAACATTTTTAAATACCATTTCTCTAGTAAGGTAAATGCATTGATAAAACTGAAACTTTCATGATAAGTTACACAGTATTAATGAAATTTCAAAAAGGAACCTGTAACTATGAGCAGTTGTATCTACTGAAATTTAGAATGACCTTCCATCCCTAAAGATTAAGAATTTGTTGAAAATAGAATATAGTATCTATTACAGATTTAATAGATTTCTGCAAAACTTGTGAAATAATTTTCAAGAGGTAGTCAATAAAATGCTTTAGAATACTCTATCAAGTTGTTAGTAACTCTTGAATCTATTATATACAGCTGAACTCTGAAGTTACTGTTCTTCATAGTGACTGTGTACAATAAACACAGAACTTGAAACCTTTTAGCGGTTTCTTAATGTAAACCAGCAGCTCAGAACAGTTAGCTTGCATAATTCTACATCAATAAAAACTACTCTTTGCGTATAAGCTGAAACTTGTTATTAATTTGGGCACTATGGAGGTGTTTCAGCAAATACCTTGGCTTTTGTCTAATACTTACTCATAAGAAGGACTGTAGAAGTGAGTATTTGTAAAGTCCATGAAAAAGCAGGAGTCACGACAAATTAGACAAAATAGATGGAGAACACAATTTTTAAAATGGAAAGAAGTTTGTGGGATTTTTTTATTTTTTTTTTTTACACGTTTTCCCTCATGTGTGGTTATTAACTTCCTGATCTGGGCCTTGTGTAATACCAGCCTCAGCAACTGTTTGTTCGCGGCTTTCCAGTTATCTCTTTGTGGGCACAGTTCATCATGAAAGAGGCTTTCTGTGTACTTCNTCATGTGTGGTTATTAACTTCCTGATCTGGGCCTTGTGTAACCAGCCTCAGCAACTGTTTGTTCGCGGCTTTCCAGTTATCTCTTTGTGGGCACAGTTCATCATGAAAGAGGCTTTCTGTGTACTTCTCTGTAGAGCTTACCACCCTTCCATTTCTGAGATCCTATGTAAAGCCCCATTGCTGTTGCCATGCTTGCAAGGAACTGTCTCCCATTAATTGATACATGCCTAGATCGCTGTTGAAAACCTGTAAAAAGAAACAGCTATTTTAGAGTTGGAGTTCTTGTTTCCAAAATGGTAATAACTACAAATATAAATAATAACTCAAATTAGCATGATAGACACTTTCTTTTTGTTTTCCTTTTGTTTTTTCTGCTTTCAGAGATTGAAAGCAGCCTTGACCCAGCAGCACCCTCAGGTAACAAATGGAGATACTGCCAAGGGACATTCAAGTGGGTTGGTTAGGACTCAGACAGAGGAACCAAGACCACAATCACTACAACAACCTGCAACTTCAACAACTGAAACACCGGTATGACAACGAAGTGGACATGTACTTTTCTACCGTCTTTGTTATGCAAAATAATTCTCTTCTTTCTCTACCTTTTTGAGTTTTAAAACAGAGGTTAACATGCTACAGAATCCTCTTGCAGTCAGTAGTTATGTAGCAGTAAAATGTTTAGTTCTTGCACATTCTTAAATGCTTCTAAAATGTGTTATCCAAGACGATAATTTCAAAATAGGTATTATTTAGCTGCTCAGACGTAGACCTAAGTCCTGATTTCTGGAGTTTATTAACAGGAAATTCTGTGGTAACTGAAAATTATACAGCTGATTAATACATGTTTGAAAAAAAACTGACTGCGTTTACTTTTATTGCAGTTTTTTAATATTTTATTTCTTCAGAGATGTTTTTACCTTTATCAGGTATCATGCTCATGTTAATTTGCCTAAAGGGTCTTTTCTGGGTTGGCACATGAGGAGTTTCAGCTGTGTGATTGTGTCATTGCGGGTACTGAAAGGGAGGCTCTGAGTTAGGAATGATGTGTTGTGCCTTTTGGACGATAGATGAGAACAGAGGCATTAAAGGTAATACCTCTGAGTCAGACTGGAAGTTGGGAGTGCTGCTGCAGTAGTTCCCTGGTGAATGCTGAAGGATTGCTGCTATTCTGCTTCTAAAAAACTTGTTGGAATCTGTTTTCAAAATGCTTCTAAACATCTCACCAAGAGTTGTTTTAGAATTCATAGCACAATATCGATTTTATAAAAGTGACATGCTTGGCCCAGATTGGGAAGGACCTGCATCTGCATTGGAAGCACTTAAATTCTATGACCAGCCAGTGAAATCAAATAATGTATCAAACAAATATGTACAGGTGCTCCTGTGAATGTCATATAGATGCTTATATTCAGTTAGATTAATTATAGTGTTGTTATAATTCATTACATCTTTGCCTAGGATCCGTATACAGCTATGAAAGGAGTATAATGTACAATTTAAAATATTGAAATGTTTTGATCCTCATAATGCGTGGGTGGATGTAAAGGAAATTTATATGCAGCAGCGAGGAACATGTCAACAAGTAGGAAACTGCTATCTGGAGATCCATGGATCAGTGAATATCAGCACTGACAGCATTTGTCAAACAGCTGCTACATATTGGGCATAAACAATTGTGTAGTATTTCAGTTATGACTAGGTATGTGGGAACAGTTATTTGGAAAGGGTCAAAAGCAGAAAATTTTATTTCCTTCAAAGTGTAGCTTTTAAATGATGTTTTGTGTGGAAGAAGTTTTTGAATACTTATGTCACCAGAATGTCTGAGAGTCCATCTTAGAGCAGTTGTTTCCATTCTGTATTCAGTTGCCGAATGTTAATGTCATATAAATTTAACTGTGTGAAGTGAATGGCTTCCTTTAGTGTGCTGTAGGGTAAAATGATACCACTTTCCACAAAAGAAATGTGTATAACCTGAATGTATGTAGAAATGTTGTGAATGCTTTTCTCAGGATGTGACGTGTGTTTATACTAGCGCTGTAGGTTGTCATGGATAGCATTATACTGGTAACTACTTTCATATTTTTACTGTTTTCAGGCATCACCAGCTCAGCCTACACCACAAACACCAAATACAGGTGGTCGGCGAAGAAGAGCTGCCAATGAAGACCCTGATGAGAAGAGAAGAAAGTTTCTGGAGCGAAACCGGGCGGCAGCTTCCAGATGCCGACAGAAACGGAAAGTCTGGGTGCAGTCATTGGAGAAAAAAGCTGAGGACCTAAGCTCACTAAATGGCCAGTTACAGGTATACTTTTTATTTCAAGTAAAAAGTTTTTCCATTCTTAGACAATGATCCTGAATCACTGTACCTTAAACTTTGTATGAAATCTGAAATATAAATGTTTTTGTAGCTGGTGGCTCGCGTAAGAATTGAAAATTCAGCTCTAATTCAATATATCAGTAAAATATGCATATCAAAGAACACTCAGATTTCAAGATGTGTAAACTATAGGATCGTACCCTTTTGTCCTTTGTTCCATTTTAAATAACTTTCAGACTGTGATGCTAAACAAGGATGAGAAGATGTGTTGAAGTAAAGGCTTATTAGCAAAGTAATGGCCTTACCCTAAAAACATCTTGCTCTTAATCATTTGTATCACAGCCTGAGTTATTTAAATAAGATTTGGTTTGATTACCTTTGGTTCTTTTTAACTTCACTTCTTTTTCCTTTAAAGTGAATGTAGTGCTCGTGAAAGGTGCCAGATTGACATCACTGGAAACTGAAGGCCTCTTTTGTCCACAGAACAGGTACAGCACAGGCAGTGGCAGTGCAAATTTCACCACACTGCCCTCCCAGTGTGCATAAATCCTATAGTGAGGGAAGTATACTGTAAGAGGGTAGTTTAGTGTATGTTGCAAGTCATTTTTTCACCTCATCTGAGGTTGTCAATCCTGGAAAGTTATCATGTGGACACACTTTTTGCCCATAAAACAATCCATGGCCCTTTTGTTTAAACTAGTATTAAATGTTACAGTGTACTGTCTTCATGTTTTCCAGCAGCACATGAGAATTGGCACAAAGTATAGTTACAAAATAAAAAGTCTAAATGTTTTGCTTTGAAAATTATGGAAAGGAAAAATTATGTCATTTGCTAAATGAAGCATTGATTTTTAAAAATGTAGCGGAAAGTATTTTTACACATTAAAGTTTCACTTCTTGTTCTTTTATCAGAGCTGATCACCTAGTCAAATTCGCAGGTATTTTCCATCCTGCTAAAACTCCTCTTTCGTGCTCAAATGTGCCAGTTTGACCACCCTAACAGTAGGGCATGTTGAGGTTATTTGTATCTTGCAATTGAAATGAGCGTATTAGTTATCCTCATGTTCTTGTCTTTAAAAATACTCAGCATGCCAGACTGCAAAATGGAAGAAATTTCTACCTAAGCACACAATGCGATATAGTGGCAGGAATCGTGACACACTATACCAGCATTAGTTAAATCTCTTGCAAATACATAGTCTTCTCATAGCTGTTCACAGTCTTTAGATGTGCTCCTTTAAAGCAGTCACAGTCTTCACTGGAAGTCCATTAATTAAAAAATTATATGCAGCACTGTAGCCTAGATAATCTAAGAAAAACGTGAAGGTAGATCTATAGGAAGAAAAACAAAAACCAGAAGGACTAGCTATATTTTAGGGAGTTTAGTGAAAATAATTTTTCGTATTATGTGAACAGCCTTTAACTTACACCAATTTTTATAACAAAAAATTATGTCAGTACCATAACCAAAGTATTTCCAGATTTCCAAGAGTTAACTCAGTGAATTCAAGGAAAAGAATTTTCTTCCTGTGTGCCAAAAGCAAAACCGTTAACTGTGAAGAACAGAATGACTTGTAAAGAAAATTGAATGTCAGAGAAATAATTAAACTGTACTTTATGTGAAAGCATTAATCAATCCTGTATTTCTGTAATAATTCTTCACTTGACAGGCTAACACAGCTGATCAGCATAGTGGGCAGTAATGACCCATGATTACTTACTTTAAAATTAATAGTAAATTTAATAAGTTTGGAGTTTTTCCTTAGTACAATTTTATAGACTGACTGTTAGGGTTTAGTAGTTCATATTTTGTGTAATATCTAAATGACCGTCTCAGCTGAATTTACCAAGATGTCACATTTCCAAAAGCAAGTTCATACCAAAATGATTGCATTGCATTGCTTTCAGCACAGTTAGTAGCTTTCTTGTAATGTGTCTGTCAGAGCTTCTAATGTCAAGCTTTTTAATACTGGAAGGTCTCTAACAGTACATACATAGACTATAGAGATTTACTTGACTGATGTGTATCTTTTGTTACGTAGTTTTCAGCTTTCTGTTGACTAACTTCTGACTGCTTTCTTCTTTTTAATGTTTGAATGAGATTTCCTTTGTAAGCATTATTCTTCAAATTTTTGCTTAATTTTTGCTTTTGCTTAAAATTCCCATCTCTTACATCATGCCAGCAACATTTAGGCTAGCTTGGCTGGTTATTATAGGCTCTGCTATGGCAGGTTTTTTCATGCTTCCAACTTCTAAAGTGTATTTACGGTTTGCTACCAATGTGTTGACTTGTTTATTGATCTTAAATTTTATGTACTGCATTGTGTTCCCTCTGTGCCTTCCACACTACTGCAGGGTATGGTATGCTATGTAACATATTAAGGAAGTATTGACAGTATGTCCACAGTGGCTGCTCAATTGCATTGCAGGATCAAATGCCAAAGTTGACTCGTATGGTCTATATTTGGTCTCTGCTGCTGTAATAATCTTAGAGGGCCAAGTGTTTGTAGAAGAATGGCCTGTCTTTCATACAAAGTCATTGTAGATTTTAAGGGATGAGCAGTCAAGTTTATACCAGTGCTACAGAAGCTGCATTCGGAAGGCTAAATTATGAAATAAATGCACATAAATAAAGGTCCTTTCCCATAGGAGTATATCTTGTTGAAGTTATACAAAAAGAAACAGGAAGAGCAGTGTCTAACTCAGCCACAGACAATCCCCTATCCCCGTAAGTCACATCTACGCATCTCTGATGGTAGTTTTAGTAAATATACCTCACAAATATTGTCTCACCTATTATAAATGCATTTTGGATCCAGGCAGAAATAGGTAGATACAGAAGAACACACTGTACACTGTGTGGTTTTAAAAATGACGTGCGAGTAAAAAGAGAGGATTTCCTCCAGAAACCTGCTTTCTAATCTTTTTGAAATATGGGACCATAAAAATTCTTCTAGACAGTATGTGAGGTATATTTCATGCTTATTTAAAGAAGTGTTGGTGCCTACACTTGAGTTGGTATCTCCTTAATGAGGAGAACCTTTCCAGTGTAAAAACTCAAAATATCTTTTCTCATGCCAACTTTGAAGAGTAAATTCCATATGTTCCTTGTTAGCCTGTTTTCAACACGTTAAATGCATGTTAACATGTTTTGAATGAAATGGAAACACTTGCTATTGTCACGTTCATGATGAGAAACTACAGTGCATATAGGAATTGGTTGAAACAACTCCCTTTTATTACAAGTTAGAAGTGGTTATAGAATCACAGAATCGTTTTGATTTGGAAAGATAATCAAGTCTAACCACTAACCTAACACTGCCAAGGCCACCATTAAACCATGTCCCTAGTGGTGGTTCTTAGTGGTAAGATGTCAACAACAACTATGGATTGCCTTTCTGTGACATTCCATATACCCCACGTGTCTAGCAGACATACTCTTTTCTACTTTCAGGAATGATTTATACATTGCTTATAGCACAGTTAACACACTCAATGAGAATATATCAGCTGGTTTTTTGTATAGGAATGCTGTTCCATTTTTGTTCAAATCTGCTTTAGTGTAAGATAATATATTTGCTTTTTTATTTCTGGTAGCAAAGTTTTTAGTATTAATAATAAAATTGATGTTCAACTAGAGTCACAAATTTCATAGTTTTACTTACACTGATAGACAGTGACTTCACACTTACGTGCTGTTTGTGTATAAAATCCTTTCTTAGAAAGTGGGAGATAAAGGTAGAAAATTTCTGAAATCCTTTTTGCAGTCTGATCGCTTATTTTGCCAACATTCTTTCAAACTAACAGAAATATGTTTCATATTCTTGGACATTGCTGCTTCTGTAGATTATCAAGAAGTGCCTCAAAACTGCATCAGCACTTTTTTTGTTTTTTCCCAGCTATGTCAGTTCTGTGCAGCTGCCTGCTTGGCATCCAGACTTGTGGCTCCTTAGCAAATAACGTGTTGAACTAAGAGGAGACTGAGAGCTGGACGCAGACGTAGTGTGCCTTCTTAACACCCCAAGATTAAAGGACATATAATGTAGTTGGTAGAGAATTTGCGGGGTTTATGGTTGGGATTTTTCAATGCCACCTTTTTTGTTTGTAGTGTCATTTTTCTTTCATTAGGAAGGTCCATGAAGTCAGATTTTTTTCTTTCTTTCAGCTTTTGCTTTTGTGTTAAATATAAAGTTTCCAAAAGAGATGTTTGACACAATAAAATGACTGAATAAAAAAGTTGTCCTTCATGTTTTAAAAGGATTTTAAAGGCTTAAAAATTTTGTCTTCTAAATAGAGAGACAGAGGACACAGGGAGGAGCTTTTCTTTTAAAAATCTACTATTTTAGTTACATTATTTATAAACTCGGTTACTTAGTGTAATTAAACCTAACAAATTCTGTTCTTAAAAACTGTGTTTCCTTACTTTTTCATCTCTGACTATTGTTTTATTTTCTAGCTTGCAAGTAAGTAGGTTGACTTTCTCATGGGTTATTTTTCCCAAGGAATTTTTTGTTGCAATCTATTTTTCCTGTGTTTGTTTTTTTCTTGAACTCACTCCCAAATGCATAAACTTAAGCATATTCCAAGCAATTGTCATATGTTATGCTACACTAATGTGCAAAGGTTCTTGAAGTAACTTCAACTATTTATACTTGAAGGATTTATACTGAAAATAAATTAACCGGTGAAATACATATATATTGTGACAAGATATGGGGATCACAAAGCATTACAGATAACTTGAGTCTGTAGATACATCGACATTTTTCCACTATTTAAAGTGAAATCTGATCTATCAAAATGCCATACCATTCTTAATTTGGACTGTCACGTATAATGCAGTTATGTAGTGCTCATCTGTAGATACCACACTGCTTTACAGGCAAGGTAAGTATCACTGTCCTCCATTTTACAAATGGGGAAATTGAAGCACAAAGAAGTAAAATGACCTTGCTCAAGGTCACCCAATAGTGGAAAGGCACAGCCTGGAAATGAACTAGATTCTGCAGGTGCTGTGTCCTAGATTACGCTCCGCTTTAGGGAAATAAGTTGACATTCCAGGATTTTGTCATTATTATCAGTGATTCCTTCTTACTGTAAGTTTATGTATGCTTGCTAAAGAGAAAATTAATATGGAAATCAACAACGTTTACTAGGTTATTGTCTGTTATGTGAGATTTTCTTTTTCAGAGTCTCAAGTATAAATACATTCACCAAAAATCATTCTTCATTGGCTGATTTTTTTGTTTGTTTTTTACCTTTTTTAATGTTAACTGCGACATCTGTTAAAATGTGGGTAGTTATATGTAGGTTTACTCTGATTAGAATTCATCACGAGACCTGGCAGAAGAGTCTTACAGTAGCTGGATGATGTGAATGAGGCTATACGTAGACTCTGCGTCTGCAAACTGGAAACTGCATGTTGTATTTTTCAAAACAGCATTTCCTACTTGAAGAAAATAATAAAGTTAGCCACGTTTCAGCTAATATTTACGTATTCTGAAATACAAGAAATTTATTCACTTTTGCAATATGTACCAAAAGGAAACTTCTTGTATTTTATCTACCCCTAAATGAACACCTGAAAATCCTATAAAACTTAATACTTGCCTTCAAAATATGTGTAGTTTTAGCCTGCTAAAGTACATAACTTTCTTCTCCTTTAGAATGAAGTCACCCTGCTGAGAAATGAAGTGGCACAGCTGAAACAGCTTCTTCTGGCTCATAAAGATTGCCCTGTAACCGCCATGCAGAAGAAATCTGGCTATCATAGTGAGTAATGTTCCATTACCTATAGCCTTAGGCTGCCTCTATGAAATACTGCCAAAGTGAACTGAATGAATGTTACAATTGAGAACTGCAGTTCTAATATTACATGAAAGATTATTTTTTTAAAAAATCACAAAGGTTATTGGAAGACAGGAATGAATGTGATATTTAGAAATATATTTCATTTCAATATAAGTCATTTCAGTTGAAATATTGTACAACATTGAAGGTTTTATGTTGGTTTAATAAATGCATATGATAATTAGCATTTAAGGACTATCAGTTACTACACCTGCTTTGGAAAATGTAATTAAAGTATTAAGAGCACATGATAAACCATTTCCTAGGCTTTACTTTAGCCTAGTACAGTGAAAGGTGCTTGTGGATTTTTTTTTTTGCCTTCATCGTAATGAGATTCCAGTGGAGGTAATATAACAGCTGTCCTCATTTACCATAATGTCCAGGATCAGTCAAGCCGATAAAATAATCAGATGCAGGTTCATGGCTCCTACTGTACAATATCTTCTGGATTCTTTTGATTTCCACATTGAGCAACTACCTTTCTATAAACGAGGTATTCTAAAAAGCAGTTACTGAAGGAATGCTGAGAGTTTCAGTAGCTTTTTTTTCCCTAATAACGTATTTTTTTGCTTAAACTTGCTCATTTAATTTTTACATCCTTCCAGCATTTTAAAGGTTAATCATTCCTTCCTGACTTGAAACTTCCTTTTTGGATATGATACACTGTGCCAGAACCAGCTGCTGCTGCTGCAGAATAAATGGCCAATTTTGTCCATTGTACACAAATTTGTTACAAATAACCGAGCTGGGAATGCATTAGGCAACATTCATAATATATAACCCACAGCTTTCGTTTTTATGATTTAGTGATATTTCAGGATATTTGTAAATGCGAAGATTTTTTCTGCCATATGTAGCCACTTCATTTTAATTTGCCAGTGTCAGTAATTCAGGAGAATAAAGGAACATTCTGTATTGCATGCAAACAGATCCTCAGGTGCTTGCGATAAAACTTAATGGCCACCATCTTTACTTGTAGTCATTGTAAGCAATTTCATCAGAATGGGCAATATTTTTTAATTTAAAAGATTCAGGAGATTTAGCAACTCCCTATTGCCATATATATATTTAGAATACTGATTTTGTCAGTTTTGAGCTTATAAATCTTGGTCCTTTGATCTCCAGTCATTTTGACAAGATGGAATATAGCATCTTGGAGCAAATTGGAACAGTATAGAAATATGTTTGGGATTTATATTAACAATGATTGCTGCAGGGATGAGGCCATTATGGCTCCCATCTGACAGAACAACATAATTTTATACAGAAGCTACTAGGATAACATTACACATGCAAGGGTTTGTGACTTTTTTATTTTTTTTTAAACAAGCAAAACAAAACCCCAAAACCACAAAACTGTGGGTTTCTTGAATTTTTATGTTTTTAGGATGCGTGTTCCTGAATGGGCATGAAAGATATTTAAACATATGTCTTCAACTGGCAAACTAATTACAGGCTAAGGATTTCTTCATTGAAGAATTAACGAATGGCCCTTTTAGTAATGCTTATTTTCTGCCCTCAGAAAAGGATTATAACGTTCCTAATTTACTAAGGAAAGCAAAATTAATAAGAACTAAAATACTAATCAGTGGGAAAAAAATAGTAAGCAGGGAGGTTAGAAACATAAATCACCTAATTTCTTGAAAAGTCTCTTGAAAGTAGAAGTTCAACGTAAATCATAGTTATGGCATTCCTCTGTAAAGATTTTGTCACATTATCTGTGTGTGAATGTTTTTAGGAAAGCATGTTGGCTAAGTGACATACCTACCCTGCTATTTATGACAGAAAAAATGGGTACAGTTAATAAATTCATGAAAACGGTGTTCAAAGAAAGTATCTTTAAATAGACATGTTATGTTCATCAAGTAATCTAAGTTGAATTGCTTCAAAGCTTATTGAGTGGTTTGTCTGTCTCTGTGGAAGAAACCAAAGAAACCAGATTACAGAGCTCCTGTAGTGCTCAATGTTTTGCACTGCTGGGACAGTGCCAGTTTGTACCATGCAGTCCATATTTTAACAGCTAAGACCAAAATTTAATAGGGTTTATGATGCACTTAAATAGACACAGATAATCTATTGCTTTTCAGGGTATTTTTGGCACTTAGTTTTACATCCGTTTTAAGATGTTTCAGATTTGCCGGTCACGTTTTGTCTCAGGCTAAGTGACAGCGCAGAAGTGCAGATACCCCATTCTTCTTCTAAGGTTGTTCTTGGGATCATATTTTCCTTATTTAAAAAGTCTTGTTTCAGTTTCAAAAGCAAGTGTCATCGGGACAGAGAAACCAGAAAAATGGTTATTGCACTTTGAGGCAATATGGATGAATTTCTGCTACAATGTCTGAGTTTTCAGCCCGTTTAAACTTCTGGATTTCCCAAAGAAGGACGCTATTCGTTCTGAACACGTGTTTAAACATTAGGGGGGAGTGAAAATGCTGTGGTTGTTTTTTATTTTAGCTTTTCTATCCCAGATTGTAGAGACTTTTAGAAAAAACGCTCCTATATTTTCTCAGGCATGTTTGGGACTTGGAGCAGGAAAAGGATGAAAACTTTTGACAGTAAAATGTGTTGTGAAAATTAGAGTTGTTAGAGGGTTTTGCGTAATTTTTCAACATGACATCATAATAGTCAAGAACATTTTTACAAAACTGATTATAAAGGAAGATAAATAGAGACTGCAACGTTAGTAGTGTTAAATGGGGCTTTTTGTGTTCTTTCTCTAGTTNAACGGTGTTCAAAGAAAGTATCTTTAAATAGACATGTTATGTTCATCAAGTAATCTAAGTTGAATTGCTTCAAAAGCTTATTGAGTGGTTTGTCTGTCTCTGTGGAAGAAACCAAAGAAACCAGATTACAGAGCTCCTGTAGTGCTCAATGTTTTGCACTGCTGGGACAGTGCCAGTTTGTACCATGCAGTCCATATTTTAACAGCTAAGACCAAAATTTAATAGGGTTTATGATGCACTTAAATAGACACAGATAATCTATTGCTTTTCAGGGTATTTTTGGCACTTAGTTTTACATCCGTTTTAAGATGTTTCAGATTTGCCGGTCACGTTTTGTCTCAGGCTAAGTGACAGCGCAGAAGTGCAGATACCCCATTCTTCTTCTAAGGTTGTTCTTGGGATCATATTTTCCTTATTTAAAAAGTCTTGTTTCAGTTTCAAAAGCAAGTGTCATCGGGACAGAGAAACCAGAAAAATGGTTATTGCACTTTGAGGCAATATGGATGAATTTCTGCTACAATGTCTGAGTTTTCAGCCCGTTTAAACTTCTGGATTTCCCAAAGAAGGACGCTATTCGTTCTGAACACGTGTTTAAACATTAGGGGGGAGTGAAAATGCTGTGGTTGTTTTTTATTTTAGCTTTTCTATCCCAGATTGTAGAGACTTTTAGAAAAAACGCTCCTATATTTTCTCAGGCATGTTTGGGACTTGGAGCAGGAAAAGGATGAAAACTTTTGACAGTAAAATGTGTTGTGAAAATTAGAGTTGTTAGAGGGTTTTGCGTAATTTTTCAACATGACATCATAATAGTCAAGAACATTTTTACAAAACTGATTATAAAGGAAGATAAATAGAGACTGCAACGTTAGTAGTGTTAAATGGGGCTTTTTGTGTTCTTTCTCTAGTTAGTTTTAAAGAAATGGTAGAAGGTGACTACTCAGTTTCAGATGTCGAATAATTTGAACCACACTGTTCCCACAGCCAGTTCTGGACAGGCAACAGTACTTCAGCAACTGCAGGGGATAGTCAAAGTCCAACTCACTCGAAATGAGCATTTCTAGACTTCAGTTCCATGATATGATAGTTCATGGGTGGCCTAATGAGAATTACCATGGGGCTTCCTGGCTGGTGATTATCAGGGAATTGAAAGGAGTTCTGGATCACATGTCAATGCTTGAATACTTATTTCCACTTTAGTGGGCTTTTTCTTCAGAAGTCTGAAATCCCTTTTTGCTTACCTTACTGTTGTGGTTTTGTCCAGCTGGGGGCAAAGAGCCACGAGGGTGCTCACTCACTCCTCCCCCTCCCGGGGGAAGCGGAGGGGGGAACCGGAAAGAAAGAGAAAAAACCCACGTAGGTTGAAATGAGAACACTTTAATAGGACAACAATAAGAAGAAACAAGTTCAGGAGGAAAAAAAAAAACAGTTATAACAGTAAATGAGGGAATATACAAAAGGAATGGTGTGTGTCACAGCTGCTCACCACCCGGGACCCGACGTGACCGCTTGACGTTAGTATGGTATCGAGTACCTGTTGGCCAGCCTGGGTCAGCTGCCCATGCTGTACCCCTTCCTACTGCCTCACTGAAGTTAACCTTATCCTAGCCCAAACCAGGACACTTACTAAAACCTATCAGTAAGCAATGCTAAGAAGCAAATAACAGCAAAGTTTGACACTCCTAAAAGGGTACTTTATTTTGCATCCTTAAAAGTCTTCTCTGTGCGTTTTTCGGTGTTTTTTTACATCTTATCTGTAGGCCAGTCTAGCCCATGTTGTATTACCAAATGGTAGATTCTTCCTTATGATATATGGACTGTCTAAGAATTATGTAGCTTTCAGGAAAAGTTCATGCAGTGTAGATCTGTAAATTTTCAGCCTTCTAATATGCTTCTTGTAGATTGGTTTATAATTTGGACTGTGCGTTTTCCTTGGTTTAAGGCAAAGTTGGTGGAGCATTACAAAAGTTGAAATACGTAGGCATTTTTCTACATTGTTAGCTACATTATGATTCTGAAATGTATCATTTGCACTCTTGAAGCCACAGTCCTGTGCCTGGCAATTGTCTAGTGAACTAAGAAAAAAAAAAAGAAAAAAAAAAATCTGTTGTAATTTGAATGACTTTCCTGTGTTCTAAAAGCCTTTGTTGTTTATTCCCAGTATTGAGACTTAAGAAAACAAGTTGCTCTTGCAATGAAGTGTGTATAAGTATCTTCTATAGTCATAGAGTAGATTTTCTTGTTTTAATTCTTCAGAGTGATGTATTTTTGTTGGAGTTACATAGTTTTTGGCTGCCATTCCTACAAAGTCAGGGCTACAAAAGGAAGGATTTGGAAGGAAATCAAAAGAGAGTGGTAGCTCATTTCTACATATCACTTTGGAGTTATTGCAAGGATGTATGCTTCCAGTCAAATTTATTACCATAAATTAGGGTTAGATCTGTATCTTATCTAATTACCTGTTTACTCTACAACCCCTCCTCTAGCCTCAGGCATATGAAAATACCTGAATCTTGTGCTTTTGTCTCTTCAGCACAGTATGTTTGTTCATCGGTTCAGTGATACGAAATCTTCCATTGTACATTGGTAATAAGTTTTCTCATAACTATTTCTTCCATGGTCTTTCTGAGCCTATCAGAATCAGAAAATCAAGCCTTTCTCATGTCCTTTTCCACTGTGACATTAGTACAGACATTTCTTTTGAGTTAAGTTAGCAACATACAGAACAATGGAAGCTCTTCCTTCTCAACTGAAAGTTAATGTTCTACTTTACTTCCTCTCTATCTTAGGCTTGTAACATTTAAAACTAACCTTTTTTCTTGAGGATACGGGGGATTTGGCCAACAAGGAAATCAGAGATCAGCAAAAAAAAAGCCTAACAGGAAGGCTGAGATTCATAGGAGAATAAGAGCAGCTCTGAAGAGGAAGAGCGGGTGTTAGAGCGGGGAGGGTGTATCTGATACATGTTGTCCCACTTGCTGCCATTTCATTCTGTCTGAAGGGAAGAATATGCTACTCTCATAATGAGTAATTCAGTATTTTTCAGTAAGTGGCACTAGTTTCTGTTTTTAACCAAGTTTGCTTGTGTTCCTTCTTTCTTCTTTTTACATGATATCTTGTAGATCTTGATAGAAGTGAAAGATGAAATCCTGTTGAATGCTGTTAATTGAATTGACACTCTTCTTGAATGGTCAAATGCTATTAAGGATCACAAATGTCTCTCTCCTTCAGTGCTTGAAAGATCTGGTTTTGATAAAAATGCCGTATCTGTAAAATAGTTGGCCTCATGGAGAAAAACATGATACTTAAAAATTACTATGCCCGTGCTCTTTTAGTAGAGATACAAGAGAAATTGCTGCCTTGTTCATCTAGGCAGTAATTCTTCAAAAGAAATATAGCAGTTTTGCTTGCTTACCTATGCTTTTGGGCCTTACCTTTCTTTTCCAGAAGTGGTTGATAATAGAATTGTTGTTTTCAGGTTCTGAAGAGGAGTGTGTTCTTAGTATGCATGAGATTGCTCAAAGCTGTTGGGCGCTTGACTTGCTAATTTAGTGAATTTTCTTACCCATGGCTAGTATGGCATATAAACGTCAATACATGGTACACTTCATTTCAGCATTGTTTATTCATGCTTAATTGCTGCCGTTAGCCTGGTTTGCTGTGGAAACAAGAACATTGTCACACCTTCAGAGTCATGAAGGCTGTAATATCACAATGTCATCTTTTCCCTTACAGAATTTGTAGTCCAATCTCAAGCAAATCTGAAAAGGATTGCAAAGACAGATGTAGAGAAAACCCAGCTTTGTTCCATTTCTTTGTCACAGGCAATAGTTCACGTTTCTTCTGTGTATCTCTCTATATTATGATGTTACATAATAGTCATAGTGTTTTAAAAGGGACTTCCAGTATTCCATCTGTATACTGGGTTTAAGTCAGTGTATAGAACTACTGTGGAAAATAACTGAAAACGCTAAATAGTACAGTGTTACAAAAAAGCTATAATTTCACTGTTCATACCTCTAATTTTGAGTGAAAACAGTAGGCTTTTTTTTCCTTTTTGATATTTAGTCTTTAGCCAAAATCTCTTGACAATTTTGAACCTTAGTAAGAGGCATTTGTGTGCTAAAGAAGTTACAGAACCTCACTCCGTTAAAAGAATGTGAGTTAAAATCTTGTGGGAGTATTGTCTGATTAATTAATGGTTTAATTTTTTTTTTCAGCTATCATATTCATGACCCCAAATATTAATTCCCAAATGTAGAATTATTCTTGTTTGATTACTAAGTAAACACAGTAACTAGAGAATGTTAAAAATCTAAAACCAATTCACACAGCACCAAGAGATCTGATAGTGTGTTTCGGTCTCAGCAGTCATCATTAGAATTGGGCATGGTCCCCACCAGCTGATTTACTAGGCAGGAAACAGGATAGTTTTCATGACGACTTTGAAGACGTGAAAACGCTCTTGCTTCCTGAACATTCATACCGCAGGCCATGCTTTTTGCTTGCAAAATAGTATTTTCTTTAAGGAACGAAGGCAAGGTTGTTTTGCAGTCTGTACTTCATGACACCAGGAATTGTGGTAATTTAGGGGGCAGTTGTTGTTACTTGGGATGTGGTGGTCTGTGTTTCGGAGGAAAGAAATAAATCCCCTTTTCTTCAGCTGCAGATAAAGATGACAGCTCAGAAGACATATCAGTGCCAAGCAGTCCACACACGGAAGCTATTCAGCACAGTTCAGTCAGCACTTCCAACGGCGTGAGCTCGACTTCCAAGGCAGAAGCGGTGGCCACCTCCGTCCTGACGCAGCTGGCGGACCAGAGCACAGAGCCCGTGCTCTCTCAGATTGTCATGGCACCTCCCTCCCAGGCGCAGCCTTCAGGAAGTTGATTAAAAACTTGAATTGCAGCAGTTTCTTAGATACACATTTGTGACTTTAAAGGGAAACCAACAAAAGACCAGTCTCCATCTAGGAGAAATTGTAGCTTAAAATTACTCATTTTTAAAAATCCACCTTAAATTTGGCTTTAACGATTGGCAGGTGAAGGTGAGACGGAACACCAGTTCTGGTCTCTTTGCAAAAGACTTTTCTTTTTTTTTAAGTATTAGTTTTACTAGTTATTTTTTGTGCTTAATGTGTAAAGTGTGTGTACAGTACAATGTGGTTTATTTCGTTCTTAATTTGGTATTATTTCAACAAACATTGGGGTGAATTACGAAAGGTCATCCCCAAGACTGTGATAGTAATATTATGTGACATTTTTATACCAAAGTTCTGCATAGTCCCTATTGACTTTGTAACGTTAGCAAGGTCATAAAGCACTAGGCAAGAGAAAGACAGTAACGGTAAATTTGCTTTTAGTCTTTTTGCCTTTTTGTTGTTTTGCACATTACGAGAGGGAGAACATTGGGAGAAAAATGTTCGGGTTGTTTTATGTATAGCATTTTGGGTGGCTTTTTAACTGTTGGGGTTGTTCATTTGTTTAATAGGGCCAGTACAGTATACGAGATACAGAACTCTTATGCACATACCTGTCCTAAATGAGGATCATTACTAAATAGATTTGATTTTTTTAATTATTATTTTTAAATGGTGTCAGCTAGGGGTTTGGTTTTTTTTTGTCCTCTCCAACACTTTCATTCGGAGGGAGGAGAGCTTTATTTCTCCAGTCAGAACAGATCTCTGTAAGTACCCTTTGTTGCTAGGCTGAAACCAGTAAGCATATTGTAAAATACAGGGTTATCAAACATGGAATACTTAGTATTCTAAAGAAGGTTGGTATTTTATGGATTTTTGAGTCACAGACTGAGGAGTTTACTCGTGGTTCTGGATGCCAGAAAAGCCTAAAATCCTTCTTCAGACAACTCAAGACTTTTTTTTTTTGGTCATTGTCTTGTATTTGCAAGCTAACTTGTACTTAATTCTCGTGTAAGCACTGTCATCTTTTAGTAGCAACAATTTTGATACCTTTCTTGTGGGGAAAAAAAAGAAAAAAATCAGTATCTACCGTATCTTGGAAACAATGTAATTATGATGTGGTGTGTGTGGTGTGTGCGTGAGAATGGTTCCGTAGTTAATGCCAGCAGTCTTTTGCTTGAATGTTTAAAGATGCCTTCAATGTGATGCTGGCTGATAGGTGATTGCAGTTTTAAAATGTTATTTACTGTGCTGCGAACTTGGATAACTAACATTCCATGATGTAGTTTGTTTCTGATGAGATGATTGTAGGTACACTTTTTCTCATTATCCAATCATCTGTAGGATATTGAGTTTTTTAAATGTGCCATTATCTATTTTGATTCTGTACTCATGTTCAAAATACAGTACAATATTTTACAATAGATTAAGTTGTTTAAAAAAAGTAGATGTGTGCTTTCAGGTCGGAAAACTTTGTATAATAGCAAAAACAGATGCATAGTAGCAACTGGCAGTAAAGCAGGATTCCATTATGTATATAACAAAGATTTAATGCATTTATAATGGGTTGTGTAGTTCATTTGCTCTTCCTTCTCCACACTATGCTATGTGTTTTTAAGTGTCGGTGCCATCAAGTTTCTATTTGATTCAGTTTTAAATCTAAAACTGTAATTGATCCACAGGAAAATTATAATTTCTCCAGTATATATACAACCACGCTATAATGAAAACTGGACAAAGAAGTATCTAAGTCATATATGTATCATTGCAGGACTTTAAGCATGAAAATAATAAGGATCCTAAATATTTTGTATTTTAAAATTAAGAAAGTTGCATTGGTAACCTCACGTGTTTGACAGTCTTACTTGCCCAATTTCAAGATAAAAGCCTGTAACAGTTATTGAACGTTTCCAGGATGGTGAAATGCAATGGACCTCTTGTGAGAAGGAAATAAACTGCAAAGGCACAAAATGTGAATTCTGCAAGAAAGCTATACAGTCACTTTTCATTGTAGTTTTGGTGGACTAGAGAAGGCCTCATTGATTATACTATAATTTGTTCTCCTAAACACAAAGGCTTTTAAATCATATTTATGTAAGTGGAGTTTTTTTAATAACAAAACTGTCGCGCTTGTAAAATAAGTCTACATAAGTGTATAGGAGACGTGTAAACAGTTAATGAATTTAACAGTGGGGCTGGAAAAAGAACCATTAAAATCTGTGTTCGACAAATAGAGAAAAGTTATTAGTTGTACTACCACGGATACGTTTCGAGACGTATGTCACACTACTTCTGTACTTAGCATTTGGGGTCTTTACATTTGACATGTTTCACAAACTGTACTGTTTTCTTTTATGTGCAGTTTGCATGAGTAAATCATCAAAGAGAATAAAATCTATCTTTAAGTTATGCTCCTATTTTAATGAAATTATAATTGTTCTAAAAGGCAGCACTGTCTTCAGGCCTATTTCTTCATCCTTGCAATTATCAGCATTTCTCTGGAAGTCATTACTGTAATGTCAAAGTGATGTGACATAAACACACGCATGTTTCTTTAAACAATAAGCCAAATTCCATTTCTCTGCAGTTGTGCTCCAGCAGCTTCTGAGGAACAAGCCTTGTACCCCTAATTCCAGGAGCCCAAGGTAATCTACATATAAAGGAGTTCTTAAACATAGCTTGGTAATCCCAGGTGGTGTTCAGCCATTTCTGGTTGCCTCGAGTTCCACAGCAAAAGCTCTGTGTCTCATCAGAATTTCCAGCTAACTTCCAGATGTCTTAATCTTATCTTAATGTACATAAAGCCAGGAGATAACACCTACAGTCAGATGAACTGCTTACAGTTTTGTTGTGAAAGGTTGAGAAGAAATCATGCCCTCACGCTTGGATTTTAGAACATTAAAAATGATTTGGGCTTATTCATGAATGTTGGGAACATACAGAGTGGCACATTCTGTTATAGTGTCATCTGAAAAGCTCTTGACGGAACCCTGACAGGGAGGCTTTGGGAAGAGTAAAGTTGTGTATTTGCATTTATTGCATGCATTGACCAAAAGAAATTACAGTTAAACTGCACACAACTTTGAGCCCAATATGAAAATAATGTCCAAGGTTTCTGTTGCTTCATTACATTCTTGTACTGACTATGTGAGTTATGCTTGTCACTCCAAGGGAAAAAACACAAAGGCTATGTAACAGGGGAACCATGTTACACAGCCTTTAATGTCCACAGTGTAAAAGACTTGGTTTTATGCCTAAATATCCAATACACGTAAGCTTTTTCCCTTTAAAATGCTAATAGAGGCTAGGCAAAGAAAGATATTACACTGATGGAGTGAGATGACAGAAGTGTTGGATGAGCAGTGATTTCAGCTACCAGAATCACAGAAGTAATTTGCTTAGAGGCAGACACAAACATTTTAATTGGTCATCATAAATGATAATGAGGAAAAAACATAGTGAAATTAAGTGCATGCTAATAAAGTAAGGTATGTTAAATTGCACTGAAGGAAACTTCAGTGATGCTTCATGACATGATTAATATACTCATGACAATGTGTCTAATGAAGGTTGTTCACATTTATATGCTGCCTGTTGTCTGCCTCAGTAGAGAAATTGTGTGACCTGCGCTCATTTACATTGCAGAACAGTCAGCGTAAGGTTGGCTTACAGTAGTCTCTTCCTTTACACTTGTTTTTCAACATTCATATCAACAGCAATACACGCACAATTTATTTAACCTGGATCTTGTAGAACACTGTAGGGTGGGTCCAGATGACACTTATCATTAAATCATTTGAGGATTCTCAAAGTTTGATATTCTGTACGAGGGCTCCTGACCTTTTAATCTTAGGTTTTAATATGACTTTTTTTTTTAATCTTGCTGTAGTTTAAGATCATGACCTTACTTTTCTTCAAAAATATTTCTCTTTGTGTGATAAGCCCCCAAAACTTAGTGTGGAATTCCTTCTTTTTGCAGATTTCTTCCTCCTTGGTTGTGTTAACTCTCTGTAGCAAACATTCGTTTCCAGAAGTTAGCAGTCAGAGGAGAGGAATTTCTGCATGGCATGTATCTTGTCGTCTTCAGCTAAAATAGCTATGAGAAGCTTATGAAATCTTGACATTTACATCATTCTAGAACAAGATACGTTATGAAATACATATTTAGGATGTTTTGAATCTTCAGGATGGAAATTTTAGTGTTGCAAAAAATGTCATTACAGATGGTGTGCACAGCACATGAGTGCAGGTTGTACGCTGATGGCTGCGTAATTCTGCAAAGTGCAACTGTCTTCAAAAAGAGCTACTAACCTGCTACGTGTGGGGTTAGTTACAATCTCATTACCTGGCTGTCAATAGAATAATGAGAGACATAAACTTGATCCGATTTGTGTAGTTATTTTAAGCCTTGCTCAAAGTCTCTATCCCTATTCGATTACCATTTTTATAATGATGATGTATGCTGTGCCAAGCACTTTTTTCCTATTCATTTCTGGGAAAGAGGAGGGAGGGGGGAGAAGGTTCTGAAATTTTCAAATAAACTGCCTATAACAATTTACTCTGGGAAGGAATACTTAGTCAGAAATGTGTTGTGAAATCATGATGCAAGTGTGTCATTTTTAACCCATAGGTAAAGAGACAGTAGTTTAAGCTGCATAGACTGATTGGAAATGGTAACAAGCATAAAAGGTACAGGACAGCTTGAAGCAAAGAAAAGGAGTCGTGCTTCTAGGAACTTTTGTTTGGCTTCAATACCAATAGCATAAACAGAGTAAAGAACAAACAGTGTTTATAATCACTTTGGACAGCGGGGCCTGGTGATGCTCCAACATAAAATTAATGAGCTTAAAGGCTGGTACTCTCCAGCTTAGGGAGATCTGGCAGTGCTAGACTGAGATGAGCATCAGGAATGAGCGTCACAGAGATACCTTCAAAGGAACAGAATTGCGGGTAACCAGGTTTTCCTCGCCTACCGCTTGCCTGGGGCTGCTTTAGTACATCAAAGTACCAACATGAGCTATTACACTTCCACTTTATACATCTGTCTGCAGGCAGTTTGAATGCAATGAATGCAAATCTGGTGGGTGTGTTTAGCTACCCGTAGGACGAAAAATTAAGGTCTGCATTTTTTTTCCACTGCCTAAAAAGTTCCTCCTCTTGATTTGTTGCAAGCTGGTAGTGGCATTGTTCATAAAGAATATTTCTGTCCCTTTAGCTCAGTCACTTGTTCTAGACCAATACAGAAGGCAAAAATACTCTCTTTGGTAAATCACTGTACTGAGGCATTTTAGAAACGGAATCATTTCAGAAATGTGTTTATGTTTAAAAATAACATGTGAAATTAGATCCATGTCCTACATCTAGGGTTCTAATCAGGAGAAAAGGGAGACGAGGAAAGAGAGAATGAGCCCTCTGATTTAGCAGCAAACAAACAAAAAGATCTTTCTGAATAAATTGAAAGCAGGAAACAGTCTGTGCCATTTGCCTGCTCTTGCCTCTGAAACAGAACGTGTTGTGTTTCAGCACTGAATTACACCAGCCCTTTTGTCAGACACTGTCTTTGACAGGAAGATGGGTTCTGTGATGATCTGTTTTTACAAAATGTTTACAGCGGTTAGGAATGTTTTGATCTTGCTTCAGGTAAGTAGTATAAACACCCTGCTCTTCCTAACTATTGAGGAAGATACTCTTAAAGGTGATACAATGTATAGTGTAGACATTGCAGTTGCCTTTAAAATGCCGACAGAGTTTATAGTCAGCATGGTTACGATTTCTAAACAAGTAAAGGCTAATACTTCAGTTTTCTTGTTTTCTGTCCTCCTTTTCAGCAGAATTGCTCCAAAGGACTAATGATTTTTGCTGAAAAAAACAGATACTCCTTGTAAATGCCCAACCGATGCTCTATGTTTCACTGGATGGTAGGAACATTTTGAACTCTTGATCATTTTGTTGAACATTTAATGAATCTTGAGTTTATAATTCACGACTTTTGCGTATGTGTGAATATTTTAAAGATACCTTTCTGCTGTCTCTTAATAGTTTACCCAAACTTTTTAGAATCTCTGATTCTGATAGGACTTCACTCTTTTTTTTTCTTCTATACATTATGCAGCACTCTCATGAATACTGTGTAAGAAGGTTGTTGGCCACAGATCTTTGAGCTCTGTTTCCAATCTCCGCACATCTGGGATACTGTTTCTGAGTTGTCAGTATAGTTCTATTTGTCAATCCTGCCTATCATATGGCACAGCATCGGCCTCCTTGGGAGAGAAACACGTTACACTGACTTGGATGCTTCTCTTCTATGGGCTCTTCAAATCATAAGGACCAGTTTGTTTTATGAACTCTGGCTTTTTCCTTGTTCCAAAAGTCTATCAAAGTAGTTTTATTTTGGAGAAGAAATGCAGTATCTTTACTTGCTTTTTTTAGATTTTGTTGCTGTTGGTTTCACCTATTGGGTAAGAGCACACCCCACTCACCACCAACACCCTCCCCCCCACCCCCACCTTTAACATCAGCTGCCCTTTGTAGCATTCCAGGCACACGGGCATGTTTGTGAGGGCACATACAATCCCATGAGTCATGTCTGCCTAAGAACATGTTACCAGCTTTGCAGAGTTAGATTGTTATAAGCACAAATTTTTAGAGACTTGACATGTCACTTATTTCAGTCCAGCGCATGTTGCTAGAGAGTAGTATTAAGCTAAATCTTTTTTTTTCCAAAACAAAAGCATGTGTGTAAGTTACTGAACCAGTCCAAAGCCACTTCAGTTTTTGCAGTACACCATTTCTTACAATATTTGCCTTAGAGCAAAGCAGCCTTCCTACAATGACAATTTCAAAGAAACTTCTTCCTGTGTTGTGAAGAGGTGATTAATTTTGCCCTATTGAAGTTAGATTCCTGCTATAATGAGGCTTTCCCAAGCAGGTATGAGAGGAGGATCTGATTTAGCCAGCTGCTAATTGCCATCAATGCTTCTATCAGTAAACATAATTTAGTCAAAATTTGAGCAATGCCAGCAAGATCCAGCAATTATGTCTTTTTTTTTCCTTCTAATTCGATATCACACTTCTTTCAAAGGCCCAAAGTTACTTCCCTGAAGTCACAGTTGTAGCTAGATCCTTACTGTAGCTAAGTCTAAGCAAAGAAGATTTTTCCTGAATATTTTCTCAATGTTACTCTGCAAGTGCTCAGAAATCTATGATATTTGTGTTTATGGTTCACTTGAATGCAGCCGTAAGCCTCTACTCTGAAAGACTGATAATTTGTCTAGCCTGCCAACAGCCCCTTGTCTACAGCAAGCAGCAGTTGCCACTGCTGCTGCCGGCAGAGCTGAAGGCCGGTTAAGAGCAAGAGACCTTGGTGTGCGACCTATACTTCAGACACATAGAGCACATATTAAAAAAACAGTTGACAGTGAAGCATTTCTGAATTGTGTTAGTATGCTGTGTTATATTACACCAAAAAAAAACTTCCTTGTTTTTCAAAGAGACTACTTGGAACTTTCAGGTTCCATTCTGGGGTGGGTTTGGTCAGTTTTTTTTCTTTCAGAATTTCAGTGCAAAGTGAAGTCATGACAACATTCTGATTGCTGGATTTTGCTGTGATGAACTGTCAGCACTTGTAATGATCTAATGAAAAAAAATCCTCATAAGGCATATATTTGCATACATGCAAAACTAAAGTATATTTAATGAAGGTGGATTTACTTTCTGTAAGTAAGAGTTAACTGTAGTCTCAAGGAAAAAGTTGATAGTTCACTTCTCAGTCACCCATTTTCCTGCAGAGTAAGGGAAATCCTCTTGCTTAATTTTAATGTCATACTGAGCGGCTTATGAACGTTAAACAAACCAACTCTATTGCATTCCAGCACATGCACAGAAGAACTTCATTGCACTTCAGGGTAAAATACATTGTGCCCTGCAAAGATTAAGAATGGAGATGCCATCTTGTACAAGCTAAAATGAAAATGAATCGGTGCAAAGTGTAATGTTCAAAAGTGAACATTATGAAACTATTATTACTTAAACATCAAATAGTTAACGGCTTTAACCCTGAACAGGAATTATTTTTTGGTACTGTAATCTGTATCGAGGTTTTCTCCAAAAATAACACAGGAAATTCTGTGCACAGTTACTGGAGCGAGGCATTTCTGGCGGATTTCCATGGCATGCTCAGAGTCTGTGAACTGACCTGTATTTATCTTTCATTTTAAAATGTGGAAAATATTTTTGGAAGTGCTGACTATAGCTCAAACCTCAACCTACTGAGCAGAGGGCTGAAGAGTCACAAGCTATGGTTAAATAAAGGGGATTTATAAACTTGCAAGTAAAAGTGTCTTGTGCTAGTCATGTCTTGCTTATACAAGACAAAGGATAATAAAATATTAACTGAATGAGGTAAGTAATTCCATTTCCTACTGTTTCCTGCTGTCTGTACGAGTAATTTGAAACCTGGGAGTCTCTAATTTCTCAGGAACAAAATGCCATCTAGTGGCAACTGCTCAATATTTTGAGATAATGCTTTTTTTTTTATAGTGACATAAAGTTTTCATTTTTTTTTAAATGATGTTCCATATTGGGTTCTTGAAATAAGAATTTGGAGAGGTTGGAGGAAGGCAGGGCTTCCCCTGGTGTGCATCTGCAGTGGCTGGGAGGCAGTGCTGCCTGCTGCCCGGCTGCTGGAGAACAACCTCCCTCAGCTGCCAGCTGGGCAGGTAATGGGGTTTTCACCTGCTAAGGGTTGGATAAACTTTCATATGTAGTTGGCAGGCTACACCTTACTGTTCCTTGATGATTAAATATCACAATGTTAATTTGGCCAGTGCTGCATGAAAGGAGCTGAAAACTACCTCTGCTTCGCTGACTCTGCTCATCTGTCTCTCCTCTGGTAGGAGGCTTTTCCCTCTAGTTTATCATTCTCCAGGGAGCAAGGGGGAAGCCATTCCCCCTGCTCTTCTGATGAACTACTAGGGAATGGTACAAGCTTCTTCATAGCACAGTTTGCCTACTCAGCTACTCGGGGAAGAATACAGAATCGTAGAATCGATTCTCTTGGAAAAGACTTTTAAGATCATCAAGTGCAACCACTAACCTCACTCTGCCGAGCCCCTCACTAAACTAAACCATATTGCTCATACCTCATCTATGTGTCTTTTAAATATCTCCAGGGATGGAGACTCCCCCACCTCCCTGGGAAGCCTGTTACAGTGCCTGAGAGTTCTCTCAGTGAAGAAACTCTTCCTAATGTCCCATCTAAACATTCGTTGGTGTAACCAGAGGCCATTTCCTCTTATCATTTGTTACTCCCTAAAACCTACTTTCAGTTAGTTGTAGAGAGTGACGAGGTCTCCCCTCAGTCTCTTCTCCAGAGTAAACCACCCCTGCTCCTCCTAAGACTTGTGCTCCAGACCCTTCACCGCCTTTCTTTGGACACTCTCTAGAACCTCAGTGTCTTTCTTGGAGTGAGAGCCCGAAATATTCAAGGTGTAGCCTAAGCGATGCGGAGTACAGGGGCATAATCACTTCCCTGGTTCTGCTAGTCAAAACAAAAATCTGGCCTCTAAAGTATTAGACTCCTGAAAAAGTAACTGCCATAAACTGGCTTCTGGAGTCAAATAACGGACTTTGCTGGAACAAATAACAAGAACAAATAACAACCCCCTCGTAACTATATTTACATGTATTCATTGGTCTAAACTGGATGTGGGAGACAGAAGTCACACCCTGCATATGATCTGCACACAACCAATCTGAGATTGATTAAGATTCTTCACAGGCAGAAGGAGAGTGTTCTGTTGTGTGCATGGGAAAGAAAAATCTTAAGAGCAAATGGCCATGTGATCAAACCTTGAAATAAAGGGGAAAAAATAGTGAAGCCAATCTGCCCATCTGATTAGTAATGATCCACCTGAACTTTGCATCTGTTTTCTGAAGTTATCAAGCTAAATACAATTGTAAGTGAACCAGCATGTAATGCCCACACAAGGTTTTTAATTTCTTCAAAGAGCTGGACAGAGCACAAGCAATGTTACTTTTAATGTGTTTTTTGTCTTTATGTAAGTAGTGATTATATGTTATAAAAAGGAAATTCATGTTAATGCTGCGTAACATGATCATCTGGATTAATGCTTTTGATTTTGACACTGTCAGAGAGTAAATTAATTGGATTTCTTTGTCCCATGTTCCCTTTAAAACAGTTTAAGACACATTCTTCTTGAAAATATGTCCATGTGGGAGCAGAAAGGAGAGCAGTTTCCACTTGGTAGGCCGAAGAAGCTGGACTGTAAGAACAAGGAGTGAAAAGGCAGTTGAAACTTGACTGCCACCCACATTGAAATGATGACAGCCTGGGTCCCCCTGCCCATGCAGAACTGTACAGTGCTTGCCCAAGAGATTTGCTTGGTTTTATCTTTTTTAACTATTTCCTTAATTTATTGGGGCTTAAGGGAAAAAAAAAAGCGCTCTTTGGAAACTGCTCCCCTTATCAGTGACTTGTTGCTGCAGATAAACTGAATTCTGAAGTCACGGTATTTGCACAGACTCAAAGCACTGGTATCACATCTCTGCTGCATGTAGAACACCACAAAGAATGGAATAAATAAGGAACTAATTTCCTGTATATCTGTTTGATTGGAGATCAAGTGAGTTTGCAATTGAATACGTGAGGTGGAATTCCAGATCCGAGGTTGGTGCAGTAAGGTTTAAGTCAGTTGTGTGATCTCTGATTTTGTTTAAAATAAAGCTGTGCATGCACAGCTGAAAAGTCACCAAATCTTAGTAATTGTCTCTGGCATTGCCAATTTAGGACCTGGATATTTGCTAATTTAGTTTTGTTTCGCTGAGGGGCTTTCCACGTGTCTTGGTTAACAATAAGTAAAATGGGCACAAGCAGGGGATGTAATTATTTTATTATTAAAGAAAGGAGAAATAACAGGTTTTCCCCCTTCCCCCTCCCCTCCTCCCCCATAAAAAAACACAGCGACGTCAGGCACAACAAAGATAAATTTCCCTCTGTGAGGACCAGATAAAATGGCACAGAAGGGATCAGATGATTTTGTCCTTTCATAAAGAATTTTGTTGTAAATTTACAACAATTTACTAAATTTCCTTAAACCATTGCGAGACTGGAAGATCAAATAATGAATAGTGAAAACCTCAACTCCTAATTAAATCCTACTATTACTTCTAGGATTGGTTTCTCTCCTCTCCAAGAATACTTGATTTAAACAGCTTGTTTGACAGGAAAAGCTATTGATCTTTTCAATAACACTTTAGAGTCATTAGGAAAAACTTTCATCTCCTTCAGCTCTTTGAAGGTGCTTTGGTTAATGTCATCTCTCTGTGATCCTGAAGACCTAATGCTGGTCTTGAAAGATATTTCTAACATTATTCTCTGCTGGTTTTTTGCTTCCTGCTGCCGTAACCTGCCTGCTTGCAGTTATCTGGGGAAAGTGCAGTCAAGCGGACAGGTACCACTACTGCATGTTCTTGCTTGCTCCATTTGGAAGGTTTTATATTCTCTTTCCAATGCCTTCCTGATGGAATAAAACACCTCTTCTAGAGATTTGTTGAATTGCAAAGTAGTTATCCAGTGCTACTGCTGTCTCTGAACACTGTGAGACTTAAGACATCTTCAGGCCACTAAAGTCCATTCTACAAAGGCATTCAACAACGAGATTGCCCGTGTCTATACTGCAGGAAATTCTCAGAACACTACCAAAGTTCACTCTGTATTTGTGTAGTCCGTTTACTAAACCACTACATAACATGTTTTGGCTTACCAGGACCTACATACCCTTGTTCACATGAAGCACGTTATTGAGCTTTAAAATACCCTTTTCATTTGCTCTAAAACTTTGACGTTCTTTCAGAGGACCCTAAATATCCTAGAAAATGCAACTCCGTCTGAGAAGCAACTTGCCTGATGTAACTAATACCCTCATTAAAAATATTCTTTTTTAAAAGTTCTTGAATGTTTTCAGCAACACGTACATTGGCTTCTCTAAGAATGTAGAAATCACTTTGGGTGCTCTGGTATTAGAAAAACAAATAGTTGCACTAAAAACATGCAACTTAATGTTGTCTTAAAGCAGTTACAGGCTAAACAGAACCTTTCATCTTTTATTAGGAATAAAACCTGCACATTCAAAAAGAGCTAGTACAAAAGAAGTATCTCTTGTAGAGGTTCTACGTAGCACTTTTGGAATTGCAGGTTTGGGTTGCTCAAGAGAAGGTTTAACTTCTTCAGCACTTTTTCAAAGCCATCGAGTGTATCTAGAAGTCCCAAGTGACTGCAATGAAGAACCGCAGCCAATTCTGTGGATTGGCTTATGCCTTTAAGCAAGGGATTGTCTGCTCAGGGTTAAAGACATTTCCAAAGTCAGGACGAGAAGTATCTTGCTGATTTGGTTTGTGGTTTTGGGTTTGTTTTTTGGTTTTTGTTTTTTGGATGGCTAGTCTGTTCTTAGTTTTTAGTGTTTACAGATGAAATTATATGCATAACAGTTTATTTCTCAGACTATTTTGCCAATGGCTTGCCTTCTGTTGTTTAACTTGCAATTACTGATTTTTTTTTTCAAGTATGTACAAGCACTACTTCAACTAATGCCTTAATATGTATTTCTAAGCGTGGTGTAAAAAGGAAATATTATGAAAGTTAAATAGAAGCTATAAGCTGCATTTTTACAGCCAGTATAAACACACTCGGGTGTTTTATAGCCATCAGTATTATCTCCTCTGACACCTGAGGCTTGTCCCTAGGAGACAGAAAGCAGAAACTTCCTGGAATTTCTTTAATTAGCCTGTTCATTTCACTTAATAAAACAAGCAACCAAAACCATATTGTGTTTCATACCCAGGACGTTTTAAAATGTAACTTAGAGTATGTAGCTCTTTCATCTGAGAAAAAGTGTGAGGAAAGTTTGAAATTTCCTAGTAGTTTAATAATTTATTAATAACCGATCTCGCATTAGAAGCGTATGCTGATGGGATATGCTTACTAGCAAACCAGCAATAAGCAAACTCATAAAAAGACCAGCTCAAGTTAAAACACTCTTTTGCGGTTATAGTTTAGTCACTCACCTATTTTGATGTTTCTCTAAACATCACCTGAGACCTGTTGCGAGATGAAAGCTTGTAGCGTAGTGTCAGCGTAAACTGCAACACACTGAGTGAACACAACCCACAGTAAGCGTGAGAGTGAGCAGCACCTTGTTTGTGTGCCCACACCTCAGGAAGCTCACACTCTTAATGGAAGGTAAGGCTCAGTTTTGGTCAAATCTAGCAATTTGTGACAGTGACTATAGGAGAAATTGGGTAGCTCTGGATTTTTCACTTTCTAAACAGCACACTTCATTTTTTAACCCTTTTCCAGCCTCTGTACCTACAGATGCAGGAGACATGAAGACCTGCCTTTCCTCAGCACAGCTGTAGTGCTGGAAATACCTGTAAATTTGTATTTGAAAGTATTAGAAGAGTTTGTCAATGTTTATTAAATAAATAATAAGGTAAAGGTGAAAGCTTGGAAGAAATAGGAATGAGATAGTTCTGGATGTGAAAGACAGGGTAGGATATCTGTCAGAGAACCTGAAGGTAGCTGCCTAATTCAGAGGAAAAGAAGGTGTGCTTGAGAAGTACCTAGGCCAGCTTTTTCTGTTCTGCAGCCTCCAATTCAATTGCTGAATTGCAATTCAGCAGTGTTACAGCAAAGATGTTACTGAAGTAGACAAAGATGGATGTTCTTAGAAAGTGCTGCTGGTTTTATCTCTGGCATGAGAAAAGCTGGTTATGAAGGTTTTTCTTTTTAATGGAACCTGCATGTATACATGATTAAGATCATGTGATTTTGCCAAGACAGATACAACAGCATCTGCTATATCCTCTCCATAGTGCCTGTTTATGATGTAATTCCCATCACATTGATGCACGTCTTAGAAACCCGATTAAGTGGGAGCCATAATATAAAAGTCTTTAAGAATTATTTTAGAAAGGACTTTGCTCAGGAAACATAAGCAAGTGGGAGCTTTTTTTCCGTTGTTGCAGTTCCATTCAGAAATGGCATAGTGTCTCATAACATCAATCTAAACACAGTAAAATGTTTAGACATTAAGCAAACAGATTCAGTTTAGTTTATAATCAAGATTGTGCTTCTCTTCAGCTCCCCTTTAGATCTTGTGGCATTCACTTCTAGCGTAACCAGAAAACAATCTAGCTCTAAAGGTTGTTGTTGGCACCTACATTAAACATTTTTTTTCATCACCCAAAGAGCCAAAAGCAGGCATGTTAAGCCCATTTTTCATTTCATTGATGTACATCACCTACTGTGTATTAAACTGCTTTGTTACGGGATACAGTGCAATTCCTGTTGATCAGGACAGGGTGCCAAACATGCATTTCTAATGCGATAGGCGTGACTTAAAACAGAAAGTGTGGTTGATATGTTACACACATCTCACTCTCTTTGGCAATGACCTTAAAATTTAGCATGCAGGTTCCTCCTAGTAACTGTTACTTTTCCAGTCCATACCCTGTAAATAAAGGGGGAGGAAAAAATAATTACTAGTGAAATCTACAGCCTATCACAGATCCCAGTAAAACACTGATCACATCTGGTTTGCAAAGGCTGCGCATAGCTGTTGTGCTTTATGCAGGGATTCTGTCTCCCTCTGTGCCTGTACAGCGTTGGCTAAGATTGTGTTCAAATGACTTTTCCATTAATAATGAACAACAAGAGCATCCAAAAGATAGGCTCAAATGCTGGTTCTCTCATTGAAGGAAGATTATCCGAAATGCTGCTCATATGCAACGACAATTAGCTGTCACCTATACAAACATTAATTTTAACTAGCATGCTTGGTAGCCAGTCTTCAAACTTTTTATTGATGACTTCTAAATTAGATAGAACAACTGAATTTATCTTACCAAATGAGTGGTAGAAATCTGCCTTCGCATCTTCCAAGGGGTAAATGTTCCGTCGCAAATAGCATGAATTCTGAATCTGCTCAGTGAGGCAGACCTTGGCCGCCTCCCTGCCTGCCCCACAACCTCCCAGCAGCTACACATTAGAAGCTAAATTAAATTCTGCGCATGGCAAGGCTTCTGTGGTGCTGTTTTCCCACCATGAAGGAGGTCTGTTGCAGGAGGACACTAACAGTGATAAGATACTACCCCTATTCATCAGGTAACTTCTCACCGTGTCTTCACTTTTACAGCTTCCCATAAAGACAGGACAGAGGTAATTTATGGTGTTGTTTTGTTGGGTTTTTTTTTTCCACACAACATTATATTTACTAGCTGAGAACCTTTCTTTACAGTTCCATATAAATATTTGAAAATGTCAGTGATTAATTTTAAAATCACATCTATCACGATATGATTAGTGAATTAGTTAAGGTTTGAAGAATAAATGTCTGGTAATTAGAGGCAATTTTGTACCAGACCCTCAGACAAAGTGATGGATCAAAGAAAGGCTGCTGTGGAAATGAGCTGTTGCTCCCACACTACTCAGCACCAGAAGTGAGGAAGCAAAAGGAGAAAGGACAAAATAAAAAAGGCTGAACGCTGGAGACCAACCCCAAGTTCTAATAATTGAATTCTACATGAAAGACGCAGCAGTAGTAACTGATTGCAGTATTTAAAGAGCTTTGAGGCTTGGGAAGCGAAGCAAGAAACCTACCAAAGGACAAGCAGCAAGCCAGAAAATAGCACGTTATGCACGTATTTCTCTTCTAGAGACTTTGCACTTTGTAGATACACCTCCAAATATTCCTACCAGGCGGCAAAGTACAACAGTGCTCTTTCCACAGAACGCGAACTGACAAGTTTTGAAAGGGAAGGCTTTTCAGGGGCTAAAGATCAAGGGGAACGAGACACCAATCTGCCATTTAAATCAAGGTCATGCCAAATGAGGTCCTCTTTTGTGCTCCCCTCGGCAAAACAAACAAACAAACAAACAAAACAAAACAGCAAACCTACGGAGGGACAGCCCCTTTGTGCAAACAGGGCCAGGCTGGGGCTTTCTGCCGTGTGTGAGGCAAAGGTGGTTTAGTGCTCAGAAAGCTCCAGATCTCTTCTAAAGAAATTCCCAGAGTTGCAGTGAAATCATTGTTATTGCCAGTGCAGTAAGATGTGCTGGCCTGATAAGGCATTCTGCAATTTTAAGACAATGTTGTTGTTGTTAAATGGAAATTGTCATGTGGATTTCAGGTCCATTCAAAAAGGAGGGTGTGGGGGAAGGGACTTTCACCTACTGAACTTAGAGCTAATATTTTTTTTTTCTGATTTTTCTTTCTTTTTTTTTTTTTTTATATCAGCCTTTGTAAAAGCCAGAGTCACCATTGGGTGAGGTGATACAGACCCTGTACGGCCACTCTCCTTGCTACCCCCAGCACCTCTCTTGTGCCAATTCCTCCAAGGGCCGGTCAAGAGCTCTAGGTATGACCTTGCCTGTGAAGTCTGCCCCAAAGCTGCTGCTGTTCTCTGCAGGCTGCTGGAGCCCAGGCCAAAACGTCCTCCCAAACCAAGCAAATAATCTGATCGGAAATAATGATAGAGCTGGATTTGTTTTGAAAAGTCAGATGGGCTGCAGAACTCTTCCTGGTACAGTAAAATATGGCTCTAGTAGCCAACTGTGAAATTACCAACCCACTTCCCTTTAGCCATAACTGAATAGCAAAGGCATCATTAGACAATTGAAACGACTAATCTAAATTACTCAGACCAGGTCTTAACAACTCGAGTAGCGATAGTGCCTGTTAGGGAAAACAGTGTTACTCTCTCCAGACAGGAAAACATTTCTTACATAAACGTGCAGTTTCAGTAGATAGCAATAAAGATCGCTGGAAGAGTAAGGGCTGACTGTTTAATTGAAGGAAATCGAAGCAAAAGTTTGGTATTTAAATCCAGGAAATGTAAGAGAAAAAAAAAAATAATCTTTATGAAGGAAGATGCAACTTATTTCCAAAATGCAAAGCAAAACACTCCATGGGCACAAAGGTCAAATCATGTAGGCACAACAGGTAAGATTTTTTTTGTGTGTTGCTTTTTTTCCAAACCTTTTTTCATCTGTTTTTAACCTTCTTTTAGCCCTGCAATTAAAATATTATTTCTCAATAGTCCAGCTGCTCACTAAACTTTCGCACTTTATACATGCAACACGTTCTGTGAAATCTCTGCTAGGATTCAACTGGGGAGGAGTAACATGGAGGAAATTACTACTCTGGGATAAAATGGTTTTGGTTTTGTTTTTGGTTTTTTTTTAACTTTGCACAATAAGCAAAACGTATCAACATAAACCCCTGTGTTTTGAAATATCTAGCAGGCATAACAAACTCCTGTGTTTTTTCTTGCTATATTAAACAGTAGGTAAAGAAATTGAAAACGTCTCCATATAATCTTCCCTTTTTGTTTGCTACAAAAAGATTGGGTAGAATTCAGAGTATGAAAACCAGTGTGAACGCATTTTTCGGATGGACCTTTATGTTTTAGCTGCCTTGTTGAAAGAAAAATATATTTCACATACTTGCTGACCCCGAGTTGTGTTCACACAACTAGAACCATTAATTGCATCGGCTGAAGATGCAGCCTCTGAACATGCTCTTCTTCCTCCATCCTCTCATAGGGGAAAAAAAACCTTGTCTGGAACACACACCTTCTCCCTGCACACCCACTGCGCTGGCCACCACAATGCCCCAAGCAAAGGCGTGACTGGCTGTAAGATGCTCATAAAAACACCTGCACAATCTGCTTGCCCTGGCTGATGTCTCCGAAGCCTCCTCTGAAGGCTCTGGGTTTACACAGCTGCGATGGATTAAATTTGAACAAACAATTAGTGTTGATGGTGCTCAGGCTGGATTTGAATTCTCAGCAGCAAACAGCTTGCCTCTGAGGGGCGAAGTAACGCTCCCGAGTGAGAAACTACTGTTGTCACTAAACAAGGCAGGTCCGGTTATCCTACGTACACCGGGGAACATCTGCCGGCTGCTAGCTAACCTCAGGTCCGAAGATCAGGTTGAAAATGCAAACACAGGTTGAAAGTGCAAACTATATACACGAGTTAGAGCGGACACGATGCTGTCTTTGCAATTAAATGCTTTTAGCTTCGAAAAAAAAATATGACGACGGGAGAGCTGGCTGCAATTTCTTGCCCCAAGACGTGTGGAGGGCAGTTGTTCACAGTTTTTGCTCTCTCCCTGCCTGCTGGCGCTCAAGGGGAAAATCTTCATCTCGCTTTTTTTTTTTTTGCGAAAAGTCACGTTCCTCCCGAGGTTCTCATCTCCCGCCGGCCGCTCCCCGGGGGGCAGCCCGGTACCCCACCGCTGCTTTTCACCGAGCATCTCTTCAGCGCAGAGGAGTGGCGCGGGGCAGCCCCAGCGGGGCTCCCGAGGGACCGGCCGTGGCCAGCCCGTGCGGCCGCCGCCCCCGAGGGGCCGCCGCTTTCCCTTTGTGCCCCGGCGGGGGACGGGCCGGCCGCGTTGCCATGGGAACCGTCCCGCCGGCTGCGGCGGGAGGAAGGCGGGTGCAGTGGCAGCGCAAGATGGCTCCCCGAGGCGGCGGGCGGCAGCGTGAGCGCGGGCTGCGGGGGGAGCGGGGGAGCGGGGGAGCATCCCGCCGCTGCCGCGCGGCCCCGGCCGTCGCCCTCCTTCCCTTCCCTTCCCTTCCCTTCCCTTCCCTTCCCTTCCCNCTGACCTTGTTCGGTGAGTAGCCGCCGCCTGAGCCCATTGTCTGCCGCGCGGCAGCGCCTGGGCGTGGGCCCGGGGCAGCCCCTGGAGCTCCGGCTGCGGGCGGGCTGTGGGGCGCCAGCGGCTAATAAAAGTTACCGTGCTTCAGCGAGCATCCCCCCCCCCGCCCCAGCCCCGGTCGCCGGCTGGGTAACGGGGGGCTCCGCTCTCCTGGGAGCGCTGGGGCACGGGGCGCGGCTGCCCCTCCTTGTTGCGCTCTCGTGATTGTGTTTGGGAGCGCGGATCCGTGCAAGGACGGTTTCGGGAGGCTGCGGCTGTTGGCTGTGTTCGGCTTCTCGCAGCCTGAGACCGCGCAGTAGCATAGGAAAACTATAGTTGTAACTGTTGAACGCGGTGGGTTCCCCGAAGTAGGATTGTTAAGCGTGCTTATGCTTAATTTTACAGTAGGGGAGAAGAAAAGAAGCTAAATGCTGTTAGCAACATTAGGCAAATGCAACAATGCAGAGGGAAGCACAAACTAAGTGACCGTGCCGGTACAGAATTAACAGGATGATTAGGATACTCTTAGAAGAAGCTCCTGCGCCAGAAGTGATTTCCAGTGAATGGGTTTAGGTGTTGATATGAAGTCTACTGGTAATGTTTAGACTGTGATCTTTTACTTCCTGTGTAAACAAATGACTCACTTTCATTCATGTCGTGATTCCTGGACCCATACAGTTTCTTGAAAGAATAACAATGATTTCATGGGTTTTATTAAGATTTGACACCTGTTATGTTGTTGTGGCGTATTAAGCCCTGTGTAAAAACAAGTTTAGCACATGTTTAGCAAGACGGTTTTATCCATAGATAAAACCTATGTGGTGTTTGTTTTAGCTATAGTGCTGTCACGTTCATATTTCCTGCCTGAGTTTTACAGGATGCAAAAAGCAGTAAATCACAGTCCCCAGTGGAGTAAACAGTCCCCATCATTATAGGTCTGATGTTGTTATGGACTTCCCGTGAGCCTCTGGGTCCCTGGAGGAGTGGGTGCAAGCGTAGGGGTCCTGCGTGTTGTCAGATGCAGGGTGGGCGTCAAACTCTTGAACTTGGAAGTGTAAGTGAACAGTGAGCGTGCGCAAATAGCAGGCTGGCTTTTGTCAGATGGTGTGCGTTATCACACTGTATCATTGCAACAACTTCAGCTTGTTGAGAACAGGTGTAGGCTGTCACACAGGCACTCAAGGTGAGTATTGTAGTTGTCCCTAACCAAACCCCAAATATTTAGGCTATTGAAAAGACACAGCTTTTCTGTGATGAGAAGTTAACGTGTCATTACAGTTCTTGGTTGCAGAAATTAAGAATATTTGTAATAATAGCAGCTTTTAAAGAAAGTATTATTCTTCCCAAGGTACCTTTCTTTTTTTTTTTTAAGGCTTACATGACTCTTAATTCACATGTGTTTTATGTACCTAATGGCAATTTATATTAATGGGAAAATATCATTACAAAGTAAATTGAATTAGCTGGGTTTTGTGTGCTTTCCTGTCCGCTGTTAGAGTAAATGACATTGATACATGTGAGGGATAATGAGCAAAGAGAAGATAGAGTGGGGTATCCTGCTGTGTGCAGGCTTTAGGCAATATCTTGCCAGGGGTTAAACCTCAAGGTTTAGCCCTTCTAATAAAATACAAAGGCACAATAAAAAAAATGCTACAAATAAGGCTAATATGTGGCAACAAATGCATGTGGTGCCTTTTGTAAATATAAAAGCTTTAGAGTATGTTTTAAGGTATGAACGTGAGAGTGCAAGTGGGAGTTGCATAAATGCAAACAATGTGCAATATGTTTGCAGATGAGGTTGTGATTAACTTACAGTTGAGTTAGCACAGATTAGTGTGTTGCTGTGTGTCCTCTGAGCTGAGGTAGCTTGCCACACTTTGTGTCTCAGCATGTAACAAAGAGGAACCACTACAGACTTGCTTTGAACTTCCAGAACAGCATTCAGCCTTTATCTTGAATTTGGGCTGCCTGTGAATCGTTGTGTTTTCAGTTACTGCACCACAGCCGACCCACAGCAACTCACTAAAAAGTGTAACTCACCCAAAAATGTTTTTCAATTTGTTTCAATGTAAGCCCTTACCAAAGCCACATCAGCAAACCTGAGGAAAGACAGAATAAATCGATGTATCTGTTTGGAGGGATTAAACAGCTATAATTGTACTAGTTTAAATTCACACCTATCTATTACCAGTACACTGGTAAAAGGAAGCGTTTGCTTTGGTTCTGCTCGTTCACAGAAACTCTAGGCTCAATTCTATGCCTTTTTTTTTTTTAGTTTTTTTTTCTTTTTCCTCTTTTGGGATGTTTCTAATAGGGTGTGCTACAAAGTGTGTAAAACTTGAGATCAATTGCCATGTCAAGTTGGAGGTGAAATGATAGAGTCATAGAATCATAGAACAGTAGGGGTTGGAACAGGCCTCTAGAGATCATCTAGTCCAACCCCCCTGCACAAGCAGGTTCACCTAGATCAGGTCACATAGGAACATGTCCAGGCGGGTCTTGAAGACCTCCAAGGAAGGAGACTCCACAACCCCTCTGGGCAGCCTGTGACAGGGCTCTGTCACCCTCACAGTAAAATAGCTTTTTCTTATATTTAAATGGAACTTTTTGTGTTGCAGCTTTATCCCATTACCCCTTGTCCTGTTGCTAGATACAATAGAAAAAAAGGATGCCCTAACCTGTCACCCACCATTTAGATATTTGTAAATGTTAATAAGATCCCCCTCAGTCTCCTCTAATCCACTGAGTTTGTTAGGTCCTCTTCAATTAATGTGTGGATGGGTGAGCACAGCAAGAGGAAAGAGAGAGATGGGTAAATGCCAGAGCTTCTTCCATGCTCTTGATACTATTTTATGGCTATTTCTGTGCATAGTCCAAAGACTGTACTAAAAGGGGACAGGACTGGCGAGCAGGATGACATTGTTGTGGATTATGGGTTAAAACGGACATGCGGTTATTGGGGTAGTTGAAAGGTCAGGTATGCTGTATTTTTCTTCTACTTGGCAGAGTGGTTGGGAGTTTCCTGTTTCTGTTGGGAGGCTGCCCTTCGCAGCAGCAGCTTGTAGCCCCTGGAGCACTAGCTGCAGTTTGTACCTTTGAGACTCTTTGGAAAGTTGGCTGGAGAAAAGAGCTTCTGGTGTATCAGCAGCATTTTTCTGGTAAAGAAAAAGGCTGTTACCCTTGGGGCTATATGTGTCTCCTGTCTTCTTATTTCTTTTTAGTTACATCTTATTATCCAGATTATAATGCATCATTAAAGCACAAAGGAAGAAAATGTTAAGACTCCTCATTTTCTCAGGTGTAGTTATTTTAAGATTCTTTTCTTCATCTTGTCATATTCTCCTAGCCTTGCCCTTTAAAGGTATCCTGTGCTGATTATTGACTGTGTGGAAGGTGGCAGAGAGCTGCCTATATTCTCACAGCGTAGTGGTGCACCTGTGGAGTCCATATGTGGTGTGGGCAGTGAGGGAGAGGAGGTCTGCTCCTATCTCTGCTCCACAGAGATGGAGAGAGAGCAGCCCCTGTTGGAAGCAGGGATAGGACAGCAGGGAAGTCATTGGCTTAAAATATACCTCTGTTACCTATCAAACACGTTGGCTGGTTCAGGAAGAAGTGTCGTACAAACAGGGTTCAGAGTTACACAAGGTCACAGTGGCAGAAATGGCCCTTTGTGGCTGTAGATGGTCACCCATATGTGACATGGCTTTTTGAGATACCAGATACATTGAGTTTGTGTTCTAGTGGACAAGCACTTAGAGTGCAGATTAGATCTAACAGAGGAAAGCAGGTCTCGTATCAGGACCACGTCAGCAGAACACAAACACAATATATCTGAGAAGTGGGGTGTGTGTGTGTGTGTGTGAAATCTGCCTGATCCTGTTATTTGTCACAGCTAATAAGTATGATGTATTTGATATCCATAGTCATGAGTTACCTTCCGTGAGCTGACAGGGATTTTTAAAATATCTTTGTTCACAAAACAGTGTAGACTTTCACACTCAGTGTGTGTAAATGTCTGGAAACTGAGTATATTCCTAATCCTGGTGTTGTTTTTCATCCTACAGCATATTCTCATTCCTTTACAAAAGGTTGTATTGATTGCAGGCGGAGCTTCCTTTTTCTCTCTGTCCATTTCTGCTGCTGGAGTGGCATGTAAACTGGTGTCCTTCTCTGCTGATTCAGCACAAAGTCCAGTGACTTCCTGCCTAGCCTTCATGGAGCAGGGTTGAAGACACTTGCTTGGATTAGCAGGGAAGCAGCTAAAAGTTACCCACCAGTTCTGCTCTGCTGAATCCCTGTGAGGAATTCAGAGACAGGAAGAGCAATCAGTTGTGTTGTTGTGGCAAGCCTATCTGTAAATACCCTAAGTTATGAGATCTGGTGATACAGCTGAGATATGTGCTGTGATGACTCAAGTATGAGAGCAATAATAAACAATGTAGAGGGAAAAGGATGGGAAGCATTAAATTATCCCATTGCTACTGCCGTTTGCCTGTGTCTTTGAGTGTCCTGAGATGTGTTTAAAGAAAGTCAGCACTCTGCTTTCTCTTTCAAGAATAGTTTTAGTGCTTATGAATTGTCTTTATTTTTTTTATGAATTCCCTTTCTGTTCATTTGTTTGCTCAAGTCTCTTGTGTGAGCAAAAAGAAGACATTTCAAAATGGCCAGCAGAGATCTTCACGGACGTATTTGTCATTAGTAATTCATGCTCTTGCCTTCTGGCTCAGAGCCTGCCAATGGATGAAAACTCACCCTCCTGAATAGTGGTGGTTAAGAAGTGAGAAGTGAAGCGATTCTCTCTTAATCTTTGGAGTGCTTACACTCTGAGTGGCTACAGATGAATGGGATTAGAGACAGAGCTGTAGTCAGCATGAGAGATAAGGTTATTTAAGGAGATGACAAACAAGGACAGTTCTTAGAGAAATTTACAGGGAAAATACCAGATGAAAAGAAACAAGCAATGTACTGCCAAAGGCAGAAAAGGTAGGGACAAAGAAGCCAATTAAGCCTCTATTTCAGGTGTCCATACGTTGTTGAAAGAGCACGCAAGCATTAATTTGCCCAGTTAACAGAATTCTTTTCCACAGCTGTGAGCTCTGGTGTTGTACTGCACAGAAGTAATTTTCTATGAATCTATTTACTGCTGCGAGTATGAAGCAAACCTTTTGAATTAAGTTCTTCCATACTTGAAATGCTAATTAACAAATGACTGTTTTAAGTTCTGTGAATTTGTGATTACTGTTCTTGTGACTGCCTCGAAAGGTAGGGTATGCTTATGTTGGCACAAGTACTTATTTTCTAATGTGACAGTCTTGAAGAGAGAAATGAAATCAATTCATTGTTCTCTTATAAATAAATGTTTTGCTTGCTTAGGGAAGGCTTTTACATTTTAGAGTGCTTGATTATCTTAGTCACAGGTACATAGAACATAAACATTCCTCTAGAAAATGTCTCTCAACAGGTAATGCCTGTGGACTCCCAGCAGGATAGGAAAGACTCAAAAATTAACCTGCTTATTTCTTGTCTTATGTGCAGAGCCTTCTGAAAACAGGAGGTAAACAGATCACCTACAATTCAAGTTGTTCTCCTCTCAATTTTTATATGTGGTCCTGAACTATGCTTGAAACTTGTGGCTAGCTGTGATGAGCCCCTTAGCTAGAGTCAATTTGTGCCAGAAAAGTGTTCTCTGAATCTACCTCTCAGCTAAAACAGATAATGGAAGCTGGTTCATGGAACTGGGGCATTTATAGTAGGTCTTCATCACTACAAGAAGCATCAATGTAGAGTACTTATAGGAATGGTACCCCTCACTGGTGCTTCTAGGCTAAAAAAAAAGCATAAAGAATTTAATTGTTCATCTTACGCTCTTGAAGCAGTTCTCAAAGTGAATATGTACCACATTCCACTGCCTATGCTAGTTCTTTTCCACCAGTCATGCAGGGAAATCAAAGCGATCTCTTTAACCTGGTTACTGCAGATGCTGTTGAAGCATTTAGCTCTTTCTTAAAATATTTGGGCTTCATTCAGTACTGACTGACACAGGCTAATTTATAAAGGAAATCTAAGCAATTCAACATCTAGTCACAATAGGAACTTCAAATAGTCTAATTAGACAAAATACATTAGTACAATGTTTGAGGGAGGTGGGTAACAAGATTTAAAAATGAAAGTGATTTGTTAAAAGTGGAAACCATATTAGAGAGCAACTAGATCTACTGACTTGCATTTGTGTGCCTGGGAGGGAAAGTGTCTGAGTGCTGAGAATCATAAGATTATTTTCTTCCAGGTACTATGCTAAACTTAGCTAATTTATAAAACCTAATGAACCAAATAAGGAGAGCAACCTTGAAAAGGTTTTGCTGGCAGTGCAATCTCAATAAAAGATTGAAAGGAAAACCTGCATAGGAACTGGGAAAAGAAGATGCATCTATTAACTAGTGAATTGGTATCAATTGATCAAAATACCAGAGAAGTGGCACTAACTTCTAAACTAAAGGAGGATGAAAAAATGTCAGTCATGACTTCTCGGGTTAATGCTTAGAAGGGTGCTTCATGAAGTGACTGGTATAATATGTTTTCTAATAATTGTGAATATTGTATAAGAGTCTTAAGAAATCAGAGGTTTGAGAATTGTTGCTGAAGGTGGAAAGGGCAGGTCCAGTTGTGTGCACAAGTAATGGATCAAGACAAAGTTTAGGAATTTTTTCAAAAGTCATCTTCCTGTGGTGTCATCAGCTCAGGCACACCACTGGGCAAAGTTTGCACCCCTTTCCTCCTTTAGCATCAGTGACCCCCTGGGAAGCAGAGACACGCTGCATAGCACAGACTCTCATCCAGTGATGCTGAAGTGAAATACACTCTGGCTCCAAGGATCCAGGAAAAGTTTCTGAGCTTTGCTGATGCATGCTTCATGCCAGACAAGCACTGCTGTTTCCGTTGTGAATCTGGGTTTTCATCTGCTTCTTCTGGACTCTGCTGATCCTTTCTACCTTGTCTGCTTTGAAGACTTTATTATCTTACTAACTCTTTCCTAGAGTTCTTAACTGTTTAGGGGTTTTTTTTTTTAGGATATACTGAAAGTTTTCCATATGATAGCGTGTTTCAGAGTCAAGAAAGGAATGTGTTTACGTACAGTAACATTACCATAGTTATTACTTAAATGCTGCTGCAATCAGTAAACTCAAAGCATAGACCTAATACAAGCCTTAGGGAAGACTGTGTTATTTTTGCCAAATAAAAGCACATTAACCAGGATCCTCCAAGAGTGCAGGGATAGGCAACTGCTCTGTGCAGCCTAACAGTCAACTGTGCATTGCTGAGGAGTCTTTTTCCCTTTTCAGTGCTCTGGGCCAGGCATCTGCATCTCAGGCTTTTGAGCTGCTCCACCTTCTGGGCAGAGGCCGAACAGTTCTGCAGGAAGACGTCTTCAGACAAAATGAAAAGAAAATAAAATGGGCCAAAGACCTGGCCCAAGGGTCCTTTTGTAGTTACTAACAGAATAGAAGATGCTTCCTGATCCCTTGTAAAAGAACAAATTGGCTTGGCTGTCATTTCAATGGCGTGAATTCAGTCTGCCTCGTATGTCTTCATAAATTATGTCAGAAAATGAAAACCCCTCTAGATTTGCTTTCTTTGACTCGCTAGTCAAGAAAAAGTGTTATTTCAAGTCACTGAAATATTTGGTCTTCTTAGGCGTTTAACTATACAGCTAGGACTTTGTAATTGTATGGCATTTGGGCCTCAAGCACAACCTCAAGCTAAACCTTGCTGGTTCAGCTGTACGATGCAGTGGTGAGTCTGATTGGGAGGAGAAAGGTTGAACATACCCAGGTGGGCAGCCAGGAGTATTCACTGTTTTTGCAACAGCCTCTGCTAATGTGAAAGAGCTGATTGACATCTGACACTCCTTGCACTTGAAATATCTGTTCAATCTCTGTCTAAATGAAAAAGATGACGTTTCTGAAGTGATTTCGTAGTTACTGGAAAGTGTGCTTGTAAAATCCTACTTTTTCATCTGGGAGTCTGACTGCTATGATATATTTTGATATGTTTGTCCCCAGATTTATTTTTGTGACTTTGTTAACTGTTCAATGGTAAGCATCATGGAGAGACTGTCAGAGATGGCTAGCTTTTGGTTAATATTTTGCCTAATACTGATAGGATGTGATTCTATGCTTTTTCACGTGATCAAATCTTAATCTCCTGGGAGAATGCATAACGAAAACTGCATCCTCTGTTTGTGAGCCCCTGTTGAAGTTGCAAGGTCTTGGTCATCTTTGTGGGGAAGCCCACCATGACATCCATCTTTGGTGCAGGTGACGGGATCTGGCTCTGTTGACTGAATCATGCAGTTGGGGATGAATATTCCTGGTGCTGATGGGAGGTGGTGATTCCCTCTCTGCTGCACTCCTCCTACTCCCCACCTCCATCTCCTTCCTGCATCCATGGTTGTGACAGCAGCTGCTTTTAGGAAGCCTTGCCATTTAAGAAACTGAAATAAAAACTGCAGGTCCTGAGTCGACTTGACTGTGGGAAATCTGTACTCCAAAAGTAAAGGTAAAATGCTGATTCCTAAATACTGGAACTGTAGTGTTGTCCACTGCATGGTGATGTGCTACCGTGGCTAGCAGAGCCATGGCTGCAGCTGTTTAAGTTACAGAGCAAGTACAATAGAGCATTTCATAGCAAAGTCTTTCAATACTGCTGCAGCAGTGGAGAAGAGGGTATGGAATCACTCCTTGTGCAATATAAATGAGAGGCTGTGAAAAATGCAGTAATAACACAGTTCTCAAAAACAAACCCAGTGCTCTAGTGCAGTACCTAACCATTCCTTGCTCTCATGTTGGCAGGTTGTAAGTCAGTCTCCTCAGTGTTGAGTTACTATCTCATACATGTACAATCCGGAGCTGACTGTAAAAGTTACTGATAATTATTTGGTAGAGCCAGTCTTCCATACTTTTTTACCTGCACTTTATGGCTTCCATGTGAATCTGGACACAATGTTTCAATGCAATCTCGCATCACTTTTCATTGAAAAAAAGACCAACTGAAAAGAAACCCCACAAAACTGAAACAAACAGCACATAGTTCTTCCTCACCTCTGCCTTACTGACTGAACACGTGGGTATATCCATTCCAATAAAGGAAGCCTGATTTTGGCAGAAGAATTAACTTTCCTGATTTCCTTTTCAGATTTTTCATATATTTATAGATGAGACTTGAAAGTGTTGAAAAAAAGCCACTGGTTTAGTAGAAACAGAGAAATGTTTAAAAATAAAATCACGTTTCTTTTTCATGGTGAGAAAACATTCAGAAACTCTGTGGCATATTTCACTGTCAGAATTGCCATGGTAAAGGAACTATGACATGTACTTTTTTTATTGAGAAGTAGCGTTTACTAGGTAAATATTTACAACCATGTAAAAGAGAATTATCAACAACAACAACAAAAAAACACAAACAGAGGAAAAAAAAAGGAGAGGAAACGTTACTGCATTTCAGTTTCCAAACATTTCCAGTGTGTGTATAGCAGTGCTTTTGCTTTATTGTGTTTTTGAGGGAACTCCTGGCTTATCTGCCCACCTCCACAGAGTAGCTGAGTAAGAGGCAGTGACAGCCCTCTCCAGCCCCCTTGCCTGCCCCTCCTTGTTGGCGGAAGAGCAAGTGATGCGCCCAGGGACAGGACGGAGCATGCTGCTCTCCTGAGACCCTGACTCGGGGATGCCTGCCAGCAGCCTCTGAGATGAGGTAGTTCCAGACTGCTCTGTCTGAGGGAGAGCTCACACTGGCTAGCTCAGCTACTAAGCTGGTTGGTGGCTTTTGTCCACTTAATAGAAGGGTCTGTGAGAAGCAGGGAGAGAGGTTCTTAAATGCTTTGTGGACAGGGTAGCCCTGCTGTTATTCATGACTCTTCACTGTAAAAATTGCTTTTTTTGGAAGGCATCTTTCTTCTCCCATTGCTATGTGAGAGCAACCATGGAAGACACAAGTAGGGCTTGTCACATCTCAGAGCTGGATTAGCATCACCCCTTATTTCTCTATGGAAAGCCTGTGTATTGCAGTCTCTGTCATTTGCTCGCAGCATTCTGCTTTCCAGCAGTTCCCATTTAACCACGCAGGCAGGCCAGAATGATTTTTGAGCTATAAACTGGATTTTTGATCTGTCAAATCCTACACCTCTCTCTGTCTCTCTCTGTTTTCCTGTTGTGCCTGTTGCCACAATAGTGTTCTTTTAAAAGTCAAAGTGGTGCTAAAGACACTAAAGGAGCCATTAGCCAAAGAGGCAATACTGACTGGACCAAGTCCACAATAAAGTGAGAGGTAATAAACCCAAGTTTCTGTCATTTGTAGACCAATTTGCCAGTCTTCTAATTAGTGGAAAAACGGAGAAAGAACTTCAATACAGAGACCAGAAAACCATCTGAATTGATTTTCCAGAGGGAGCAAAAAATATCTGAAGATACCCAGAAAAAGACTTTGAGGTTATCTCTGAGCATCAGCCACAGTGAGCTTTCTGGCCAGCTCTCCCATTCCCACTGTGCAGAACCTTTGTGATCAGCTCATCCTTTAGCAGCCAGCTCCCAGATCCTCTGCTCTGCTTTCATCCTCCCAAATGTAGAGCGAACTGAGGACAAACGGGGACTCCATGCAGAAAACCTCTCAGTGCTTGCAGAGCTGCTAAACCACCTTCAAGATGATTGTTTGACTGTTTCTCGAGTCCCAGAACATGCCGAGTAATGCAGGAGTGGATCCAGAGCACAGCTGCTCCACAGACTAGACCTTACACTTGTTCTCTCCTTTCTCTGGTTCCTGCCTAGTGCAGCAGATGAACTTGATGAGGAGGAAGAGAGTTATGGAAAAGATGGATTTTAGTGATAGTAACAGGGAGAAGCTGGTGGATCAGTATCTTTTCCTGTAGTTCTTTGCCTCTAGTTATAATAATGAGCCATGGAATTGCCAAAAAGGAATGTGAAGTTTTCAGCTTTTCTACCTGGAGCATCCTAGTTTGTGCTGTTCAAGGCCTCTTGGATACATGAGATCAGGAAGAGGTAAGGAATGACACTTGCAGCTTTCAGATTGGGGGAAAAGTTCACTGCAGCTGGAGAATTACTTCTGGACTGAAAACTTAATTCCAATTCAAGAAAAGGCATCCCACCACATTGTGTCCCTTTTCCTTTCTCTGACCCTGCCAATAGTATTTTTTAGGAGTTTTCTTCATGACACTATAAAAAATGATCATGCTCCCAGACAAGTGTACTTTACTCAGTAGTCTGTCCTCTTCACTCCAGCCTTGCTTGTTGATACATTGCATCTGTTTTGGAAATAAGGAGGAAAATACAAGCCATGTTTTTGCATGAGCAATGGCATGTGTTGTTGATGACTGTTGTAGAAAATGAAAAATCTGTTTGTAATAAGAGTCATAATAGGTTTGTTATAACTCTGATGGTCTTAGAATTTAAATGGGTCAAGTTTGGGGAAGAGGATGCAACAGCATCTATTAGACCATCTGACATAGATTGAGAACTGTGCTTTGGAACACGTGAGTCCATCTTGAGGCCAGTTATAAAAGAAGTCAGAAATCAGATCTGCTCTTAATTTTCTCCAGATGACTCAGATTTTTGCCTGGGCTGCTCATGGGTGGTTTGGTTTGGTTTGGTTTGGTTTGGTTTGGTTTGGTTTGGTTTGGTTTGGTTTGGTTTGGTTTGGTTTGGTTTTTCCCGCAGGATGCTAATGAATGCACAGCAGCTATCTTTGTCTAAAATGCAAAGTTCTGAGGACAACTTCTCAGCAGTTTGTTACCACTGGATAGGGAGACAGGGCCAGTGCTGTGCTCTTTTGTGGTTGAGCTTTTGGTAAAACCCCAGCACCTTCTTTAAAAGTGGATTTTAGAGTAGGAAAGTGAATGTATGTGTGACAAAAATCCAAAGCAGTGATAAAACATGCCTCCCCATTGAGAGAGAAGGGTATTATGCAGTGGATGGAAGGGTTGTGTTTCAAAAGTGCCTGAAAGCTCGTCCTTTATTTAAGGTCTCCTCTGTTCAACCTTGACCAGACAGACTTTGTATTCAAAGGAAGGAATTAATTTATGGCTAGAAGACATTTTTATACCACACCATATTGTTCTTTTTCAATATTGGGTCGACTGCTCAGAATATTTGTGTAATCAAGCTCCACTCAATATTCCCTGTTGGATATGTTAGGAAAATCAAGACAAAAACATGTTTTTGTGAATGCCTTGAGGCTGTGGCTACAGAAGTTGCAACTGGCTAGACATTATATTGGAACTGATGTGCTCTTGTTGATATTATTAATGTTTGGAAGAAGTAAAAGTGACAGGCAATGAGCTTGATTGCCATGCAAGCAGACTTTTACAACCAGAAACGAAGCAGGATTTGTGGAACAAAAGATAGGAAAGGAAATGTAGAAGGATAAATCTTTTCTTTATACATTGTATGTTGTTATACGTTATCCCTTGCTGTGGTTGGAACGACAGCAGTGTAAAAGTTATAATCTCCACAAGTATTTTCCTGATTTCCAAGTAAACTTTCTGACTAATCAAAACAGTGTCCCTAGTGAAAACCAAGCTGGGTTTACACTGAGAAAGTTCAATTACAGCGTTCAGGCTTGTGTTATCTGATGTTGTGGAATTCCTACAATACTCTACTGTCCTGATATAGAAAATGTTTGTGCAAGTTCTCTGTCAAATCCCAAACCTGTGATTCATCCAATAAAGACATCTTTCTGCCAGTTTTGAACTTGCTAAATGAGTTTGCAAAAGACCTTTCAAATAACCCTCAGGGAGATAAGAATCTGGGTAACTCATTGGTCCAGCACTTTGGGGCTGCAGCCAGCCACGGTGGGTTTTACTACAGCTGGTTGCAAAAAGAAAAAGAGTAATTGAGGTTTTTTTCTTTGAGACAGAATACATTAAAGAAGCATGTTTGGTTTTGACAACATTGTCAGTTGGAATTTGTTCAGCGTGAATGCCAGAATTTTCAAGATACCTATTGCTCTGCAGAGCTGTTGTAATTCTTACAGTGATGTAAATTGGGGGATTACAGACAGCTGGCATCTGATTGTTGTACCTACAGCTGACCCACAGCAGCCCACTGTTCCCATCGTACCTGTCTTTATCTTGGGAAGAGAAGATGGTGTTCCCAGAAATGCTGGAAATTGGCCACAGCCTGTTGTCAGGATGCTGAGATACCTCAGCAACATTAAATTCTGTCGTGGTTAAATGCCCACAAGGTGGCACTTGTTATCTTTTTTACCTCTGTGAGGTCTGAGTGGATTTTTACTTGTAGCATTCTTGAAGTAAGTGTGCTTTCATGGAAAAAGTATTTCCCACTCTTCCACTAAACTACAGTCAGAGAGCGAGGACAACAGCTGTGTGTTGCTTGTTATCATTGCACACGGGAAAATTCCAGCTGAAAATTAAAAATTTATTTTAATTTTGTAATAAAGGATTTGTAACATTTTTATTTGTCATCACTCTTGTAGTCATCTGTTAGTATTTATCTGGTAAAGAGGAGGGAACAATAAGTACTTGCTTCCCTGGCAAATGGAAATGAAAAATCTAGAAAGAAGTAATTTGGAACCTGGTCTGATTCCTTAGAAGGTGAGTTCATTTGACAGCAGCAATGCCTGTGATAGGTAAAATATCACTCATTCAAATTTCCTCATCTTTCATAAAGGGGCAGGAATGGTAGACCTGCAAATGAAAGGCATTGAACTCTAGCTGGTTTTGGTGGATCTCTCATTCAGCCCCATTAGAAGCATTGCCACAGAATTTACTGTTGTCAGACCAGATGTTTGTAGAAGCCAGGATGGTAGCGTGACTTTTTTTCTCTCTCCCACTCAAGACAGATGCTGTTATTCTGAGTATGCTCTTTATGAAGCCCCTTCACCTTTGCTGGGAGTGCTTTCTTGGATCTTGGTTGGTCACATTAGAGAAACAGCAGCAGCCTTTGTAGCTTTCTGGGGCATCACTGACACTGTCTTACTCTTTTTTAATCCAGTAATAATTAGAAGCATACTCCAAATGTACTTGTTTGGAGTGGTATAAGCAAAAACGTGAGCATAGAAGAGCAGAGAAAAATTAGTTTTGGCCTTTCTCTGAGCCCTCATCCTGCTGGCCCATCGCCCTCACCTCCTGCTGCTGCCTGAGGCTGTGCAGGGACTTCTGCAACATGCTTCCAGCTCTGCTGGGTGCTGCGACAGACAGCCATCAGCTTCTCCTATTTACCCTGAAACCAGAATATTGTAGCCCATCTGTTTTACTACCACTGCCTAGGGCAGCGGCTGTATTCATCCTTTAATTACCTTAATGCTGTTTGAGTTTTATTTTGGTTGCAGTGCATAAAAGCCCTCACTGCTAGGGCAGTGCTTGGCTGCTGCCTAAAACATTTTGTGATGGCTTGAGTTTAGTTTCTGAAAAGCTGTTGGCACTTGTACTCTTAAAAACAGAGCCGAAATGGCATTTTCTGTTCAATGGTGCTGGTTTTGTGGCCTGAGAATCTCACCAGCAAATAAATTATGGCTTTTTTTTTTTCCTGTAAGTCAAGTGATTTAAAAGAATTTTTAAAATTTGTGTGTGTGTGCATCCTTTGGGCATGTAGAAGGTGCTAATGAGGAAGATTTTGAAGCTGAGGAGGAATTTTCCTAGAAGTTGTTTTTCAGGCACAAAAAGAAGTCTGTTTTATGGGTCAGCAAATGGCCACATCCACTCATCTTTAGGAGTTAAATGTTGACACAGGCTTCTGCCAAGCAAAGCAAGATTAGCATCTTCAAACATGTGCTAATGCTTACTGGTTAGGTCCTAGGCCTTAGCTTACAGAAGAGTGTTTTATACTTTCCTGCATCTTTTCATGTTTATGACTTAGACCATTCATTGGTCCTAGAAAGCAGGTTTTCTTCTTCATCGAGTTGATGTTTGTTTGGTGTGGCTAAGAACTGGCCTCTTCCACAAGGTTCACCACCTTGAGGCCTCACCTATGTGAAACAGGGATATTGCCAAATAAAAGCAAAGTTTGGGGCAACAGCTGCTCTGTCAGCAAACAGCTGGTGATTTTCTCCTGGACAGCTTTAAACTAATCTCAAACCTGATGTTACAGATCACCATGCTGCAGGGATTGACATACAGTTAAAGAAAAATAAAACTGAGTTCTCTACAGGAAATGGTCACAGTGGGTCCTCAGTTTCTTTATGGGGTTACCATGCATAATTAAACTGCTGCTGCTCTACCCTTGAGCTGGCTGGTCTTCAGTGGGGAGAGAAAAAGAACCATTTCGAGAAGAGGTAAACATTTTTATTCTTTCTATAAAAGGAATACACAGAGACAAGCAGTCTAAACAGTTGGAGCCGATAGTAACTGTTTTCATATCTGCAGTTAAAATGTACGCTCTGAAGGTACTACTCCAGATTTATGTAAGGGATGAAATGGAAGTAAGAAGGAAAATAATGGAAATGCTGTATTTTACTTTCACAATTATTCACATTTATGTTTATGGAAAAATCTGAGATTCTATCCTCATGTTTGTGCCTGTATATGAATTTATCCAAAATGGCTGCATGGTTGTCTATTGACAGAAGCCCTCTTCCATGCAAGTTTGTATTTCTGACAATCATTCTCTGCTTTTTACTTCACAGCCCATTATGCAGTTGGTTTGCCATTATGTTGTTGATGCCCATTATGCAGTTTCCTTTTTCTTTCATTAATTTATGTGCTTAAAGGATGGTTCTTTGGGCCCATAAGGCAATGCTCCTGCCCTACTTTGACATTTCTGCCTGTAAAAGGGCTGTTGCCAGAGGCTAATTGTGTGGTCTTCTCTATATTTCTCTTTGTTCAGGTAAAATTCAAGGGAGCCTTGAGTAGAGATGAGATGGCTTGAGAATGAGATGCTGAGGAGAAGGTAGTGGGCTGGGTAGGTGAGTCCTAGCATGACACAAGTGGGGAGACACCAGTTGTTACAGATCTGTGAGGAGATGCTTGGTTTGAGTATGAGTTTGATTTTACTATTGATTCAAGAGTAAAGCTCATTAAACAGGTTAAAGGCCTGTAAATGTATTTCCATGTGTCCTGCAGCGTTGTTTCCCCCCACCCCTGTACCTTGCATATCACTTTGGGTCTCAATGAGCTTTAGTTTAAGATAGTATTTAAGAGATTAAATAACTCTCATTGTTTGGAATGATAGGATAGTCTTAAAACATTTTCACTTTTAAAAGTTAGGAAGGCTGTTCAGCATCAGCATCTGTCAGTTTGAAACCAATCTGAGTTTGAAACTGCAATTTATATACATAGATAACGTGCCTGATACAAAATGTACTTACTGATGAGAATGCCCTCGTGCTGGCAAAAGGCTCACCAACGCTGGTAGGATCAGTTTGGCGTTTATGTTCTAGACTTCTGAAGAAGACCAGCTTTAAATATCTCACTTAAGGCAGAAAATACAGTTAAGAGAAAACATGATGCACAGCTTGTAGAAAACGATTTTATTTTATCATGGAAACATTTAACAGCGCTGAGATACTGTGCTGATGGGAGCTGTAGCAAATCTGAGAACTGACAGTGTAGAGTTTATTGCCTTAATTAGAGAGTAGTGCAGCGTTAGTGAGAAAATGTATTTTGGGTTCAGCATTTTCTGTGGGTTTTTTATGATGCCTTAAAGTGCTTTTTGGGTACTTGGGATGCCTATTTGGAGATGCTGTACATGGAAGCCAGCGCTCTCTGAAAGTCAAGCCCTTTTCCTAATAATGCATTTCAAAATACTGATGATGCATTAAATGAGACCACATTGATTATTCTTCAAAAGTGGTTAGCTAACAGGCTGATCTGATCTTTATGCTCATTCTGTTTTATCTTTGTGTGGTAGAGTGGTTTTAGCAACAGAAACACTCTTGCAGGGAAACAAACACTACAGACCCTCTGCCACACCAGTGTTACTGGGCTGTACTTGCTGATACAGTATTTTATATCAGATAACATTATTTTTTTAAAATACAATAGAAATGGCCTTTTGTTTTTTCATTACCTGATGTGGGATGGCTGGAGGGTATTCTCACACTGTAAAGGCAATAAAGCTCACAGACAGATTTTCTAACACAATCCTTGTGCACAGCTGCGTAACATAAATCATTCCTTCCAATTTCTGAATGTTAAATGTTTGTTGTATGAAAGTTACTGTTGTTCTTGCCTGACTTTAACAAGGTTTGGCTTTTTTTATTTGGCACAAATATTGTTCTTTTCAGTTTTATAATCATTCTGCCCTTAGTTGTAACCCATTCTACAGCTTGAGTGCAAGCAAGTATAGGTTAGACTGCCAAGATATTTGTATTTTCATAACAGTCAGCTCATATTTTATAAACACAGTGTGTGTTGTCCTTAAATTATTTATTTTAAAATGTAACTGGTGCATATATTGCTGAAAAATAGACTATAGCAAAAGAAAATGCAGCTTGTGGGGTAAGAGTTGTCCTCTGGGACTAAACCCATTATTTTTACTTAAAGTTTTGCCCTTTTTCCATATGACATTGCAGTGCTAAGGGATCGCATTACAATGCTTCTGGAATGAATCGACTTGCACTGCCTTAATTAAAGGTATCAAAGTAGGAGTGAATAACTGTAGCTGCATCTGTTGCTGCTTATTTTCTTTCCCTGCCACAGTATAGTGTGGCTACTGAAGGTCTCTATGCAGATTCAACGTGCTCTGGCTGATCCCCAGGATTTGATAGTGCATCTGCAGGACCTTCCAAAGATCATTAGTTTTCTGGGGGATGGCAGTTTGACCAAATGCTGCCTTAATAATAGAGTCATAGTAAACTGTTTTTCTAAAACTCACTGCCACCGAAGTAGTCCATAAGAACTACAAACTCTTCATGCATAGCACTAAAATAAAGGGTAAAAAACCGAGCAAAATCATGGCTCAGGCTGTGCAGAGAGCATTCTGGGGGAGTCTGGAAAGGTTCTGGGCAAGTCTGTGCCAATTAAACTGGAAAGTATCTTGTTCCACTGAACTCTAATTTACAGATATTTTGACATGACTGCAGGTGAGAGAGATGGACTATACCAAGTATATGAAGAAGCCAGATTACTTATCTAACTAAGGGCAGGCAAAGCAAAATCCTTTCCCAGCTTCAGGCTCAGTTTTGGAGGCCTGAAAGACTCTGAAGTGGAGATGCCACTCAGGCCAATATTCAAGCAACAGGTTCCCATATTGTTCAATCTTTATGTAACCTCATCATAAAACCCCCAAATTAGCGGTTTGTTGGATGCAGAAGGTAGTTTCAGTGAGCAGACAGTTGCAAACAGAAAATAGAAATTAATGGTGCAGCGAACAGAGGCTTCAAAGAGCAAGGCTGGCTGCCTGGCTATGTGATTATCTCTACCTGTGACCCTGTGGTGTAAGGAGTACTGAGAAACTCCCACCAGCTCTAAGGCAGATAAGCACAGCATCTTGCAGAAAGCCTCAGTACCTTGTAGCATCAGAACTTCAGCTAGTCAGAGTGGTAAACCAGTGGATCAGAGATGAAGTTTGCCACAGAAACCTGAGCTCAAAATGTTAGATCAGTTGTCAGCAAGTCATAAGGCTGACAGAAAACATGGGGATTTTTAGTTTTTTTTTTAAATTTTATTTGAGAATTAAAATTTGGGATTAGAAATATGCTGATACAATTTAATACATATGAGCTACATCCAAGTAAAATTTGTACTCAGTGTGGAAAAGACCCTTTTTTTCCCAACTGTTTAATAGTACTTGATTTCGTAACTTTATTTTAGAGTTTTTAATTGCTGTCCAGAAGAGGAAAAAGCCAATAATAGGAATAAATCGGATGAAAACTGATTCCTCAGAGTGTGAATTGAGATTAAAATGTCTTTCTGATGTAATTTAAAAGGAAATTTGCAGATATATAAATAGTAAAATAATACACATTGCCGTGGCCCCCTCCCTATATTTTGGTTTCTGATCTGCATATTTGCCATTTTGCAAATGCATTTCCATAGTTTTTATTCTGTCTAAAGAAAACACCTTTTTATCTTTTCAGTTGACCTTTTAATAGGTTGTTCTATACTAGTGATAGTAAAAAATAATTTTAGAAACTAAACACAATATTTATTTTAATAAATCTGCAAATGTTTCTGCAGGGTTATTTCTATGTTAAAATGTTTCCAACAGCTTAAGATTTGTTGTTTTTCTTTCAGATACTGATGAGTACAGACCACCTGTTTGGAAATCTTACTGTAAGTATCTCAACAGATTTTTTTTGTTTGTTTTTCCAAGTCAGAAGTGAAAAAGTTTCAGTTGGGTACTTTAAAAGATACGGTTTCTTTTAATTAGAATGTGAGTCTAAGAAGCATCAAGGCGTTCATTACTATTTAAAGATAGATGCAGTTCTTTATCGTCTAGGACAAGTGGATGCAGATTATATGGAAGAGCAGTACTTTATATGGAAGAGTAGTACTTTACTAACATCAGTGGTCTGTGTGGGTCTGGCTTGTATGAGCTTGGCTGGCTAGACTGCTGCTTACGTAAACTCCATTCATGCCTTAAAGTTGGTATCCTTGCAAAATTGTCAGACTTGCATTGATTAGAAGAACTCAAATAGTTTTCCCTCAGAATTTGCTGATATAGTAAAATGAGAGCCTTTGTTTGGCCTGGTGTGACAAATCACAAGCTCAGATGAAGCTGGCCTTGCAGGTGCCTTTTGTCAGGTGTTCTGAGATCACAGTGCCATACCCTTGGGAACATTGTAACTTGATGCTGTTCATTCCTAATTAACACACACCTCCGTCCCCCAAACGAAAAACGTGAAAAACAAGCAAACTTCTGTTAATACAAAAAAAATTCCTGTAAAGCAATGACTTCTTATTTGGCAATGCTGATGAAGATTCAGGGAGGCTTTAGGGAACACGAGACAAAATGGCACTGTAGCAAAGCATCAGAGCTTCCCACAGTGTCTCACCTCTATATACTAGTTCTTTGTAGACAGAAAAGCTAAAGTGCAAGACATTTTGAGGAACCACAGCAAGAAAGAAGAGTCTTCTGTTAAAGGCAGATTTTGAAAGCAGAATGTTTGTACACACACATTTAACAGTTTAGGGATGTCAGACTGGCATTTGCATTTTCTTTTGTATGCATTCCCAAGGCTTGATGTCTTCAGGCTGACTAAAGGGATGTGCTCAAGCAACATTTCACATGATGAAAACGTTGCTCTCTAAAGGCTGAGGAGATTTAGTGCCTGAGAAAATGTAGTTATTTCAAAAAGGTTTCCATCCTGCAGTGAGAGATTCCTTTCAGTCAGAGATTTTGGGTCAGTCTTAAAGGCTTGGTGAAAACCATGACTACAAAGAGTGTAAGTCTAAGGGAGCAAATTAAAGCATTTTTGTCAACTAAAATATGTATAGTAGAATTCCATGATCATTAGATAAACAGCTTTTCTGTCAACAATAGCAGTCTTTTGTTAATGGCTTACAGAGGTCAGTTGTTTCTATTCTGTTTCTGCCATTGTCAACCTTATGCCTTTGAAAACCACAGACCTTGAAACTCGCAAAACTGTCTTCTTGTTTGGATTTGGTTTACAATTTTGGGGTTATTAAAGTGATCGTGAATTGCATTGTCAAGATCTCCTGTGCAATTTGAGCATTAGATGACTTCTGTAAATGAGAAGACATCTCAAAAGAAATTTCAAAGACTATGAGTAAATAGTCAGATACAGTGAAATTTATAGTAAAAATTACAGGTGTTGGCAAAACTATGTACACCTTAACAGTCTAGGAATGTCAAGAGTCTCTGAAAACACATTTGTGTTAAACAAAACAGACGGGCAATGTCTAAAAAACAGTTAAAGACTTCATTTGTCCATCTTGAGTGTTTTCTTTAGTTAGATGACTGTGAATGGCTTTTAATAATTGTCAACAGATAAAATTGCTGTCATGTAATTGAGATGACTGCGAGCTTGGTCAGTTTGTGAATCTGGTGGCAAAGTCTGTCTATGCCTTGTGAAACATTGTTTATTTTACCAGTAACGTGTCATATGCCATCAGGCACTTAAAGAATTTCCACACAGAATGATTGGAACAACCTTTTTTCTTGCAGCGAAGGACTAAAAGGCACTTGACTCCTTGGTATTAAACATCATTAGTCATTATCGTGACACGTTTTTGTACTTCTTACTAAGATCTATGTCTTTTGTTCCCACTTGTAAGCACTAACTGTGAATCGTGGTTTTTTACCTTCTGTGAACTCTGAGAGCACTGCCTCTTTCTTAGGTTTATTCCATGCCATAATCTACAACAGGAAGGTTCAACCTCTCTGTTAGGATGCCAGACTTACACAGTAATTCTGTATTAATCAGTATTTAACTTATGCTTTCTCTCAGTGTATCAGTTGCAACAGGAAGCTCCCCATCCTAGAAGGATAACCTGCACTCGTGAGGTGGGTATTATAACAGTCCAGTTTTATAGAGGCTGGTGATTCCAAGTCTCTGCTTAATGGTGTCCAAGCCAAACAGCGGTTCCTTGGGACGCTTGATGCTCTGATGAGAGTAAGTAGCCTGGAGGAGGGGGTAGCTGGAAATACATTCAATCTAAAAATTAAAAAGCATTTTGAGTATGATATGTATACTTGAGAAGAATTTACTGGATTTTGATTCCTAGCTACATGGAAACATGCCTTTTCGAAACGTGGAAACGTGACCTTTTTGGATCAGAAATTCACAGAAGCAAGAGCAGAGCTGTACAGGGGAGCTATGCATCTGTCTATGCATGTTGCTGCTATATGTATGCAGTACATTAACAAAGCGAAGAGTAAAACCTCCCCTGCTGCTGTTATATGAGAAGAAGTACTTAAGACTCATTAATACTAGAAGCTAAAATATGCAGAGACGCAGATTTTAAGGATCCAAACTGTGAGAACAGGATCTCATTTATTATGTAGTCATACAGAAGCACCTGTTCATGCGATCAGTGATTGAGGCAGACCCCAGATTGTAGGATGCCCTGAGTTGCAGTCCAGCGGAGCAGCACATCTCCAAAGCTCTTGTGCTGAAGGGTTAACTGATACCAAACATCCCATGCCATCAAGATTTCACTTGTAACTGCATCTTTCTTGCAGCTTCAGTTAGGAACCTGGGAAACATTAATTTATATTTCAGAAATGCTGAAATGTTAGGCTTGACTTGTTGAGCAGTATTGCAAAACACAGCTGTTACTGAATAACCACTGAAAGTTATTACATTAATGCAATAAAACTTAAGCATTTTTATCATGTACCAAGAGAAGGGAAATTAGTCTTTGAAATATGTTAGTTACTTTGATGTAGTGTTAAATACAGGGGGACATAGCATGGTCAGGAACATTAATAGTTTAGTTTAGGAGGATTACTTTATCGAATTAAAGGGACATTTCTGCTGGTTTGTGTTTTTTTTTCAAATGCTTGATAGAGGTTATACCAAGTAATCTGCCAATTTTTAAGATAAAAAGTAGAGTTTTAACAGAAAACTGCATTTTGTAGAAGCACTCTCGTATTCCTTTGTTAACTTGCTAGATTTGTGTGTTTATAAAAGTATAGCCAGAGCTGATAGCACTTAAGCAAGACATAGCTGTAGGAAGGAACAGCACATGAATTTTAAAAGAAGCATTGTAGCAAAGAGTTTTGGTTTAACCAGTGTTTCCACTATTAATGAGGGTCCAAGCCAGGATATTTTTGTTAAGGCTTTTGGGCAGATATCTTATTTCCATCAGATAAGGTGGGGGTGGAGATTTGAAGGAGAGAACTATAGAAGTTAAGTCTGAGCTTTGAAAAAATGGAAGGTTTTCCAGTCTTTTATGTCCATTGCAAAATTATTAGGAAGATTCTTTTCTAGTTTGTGTGCTTTCTATGGTAGAGCTTTTCCTTACATTAATATACAAAATAGCTGAAGTGGGAGCTTAGCCTTACAATATAGGTTTGTGATTGTACAGAAATGGTACAAAGTGGTCACCTGGATAGGGTGAAGTGTTTTTACTCCCTGCCTCCAGTGGATTGTGTTTATTGTTGTTAAGTGCTGTTGAAGAGTTGCCTTTTTCCTTTGTCTCTGCAAAAGTATTTCACTGGTGGTAGAAGTGCTAGTATATGTCTAGGTGTGTATGTATGTATATGCATACTGTAAAATGTATGATGGATTTTTGGTAGTCTTCTGATGGTGTTCATCGAGGTGCAGACATAATGCACCTCACTGCAGTCTTTCTCAGAGCCCTGCTATTTTTTACTCATATAGTGACAGACTCACAAAATTGCCTGACTCTTGTGGCAATGAGCAACAGTTCTTCAGTTCCTCCAATTAGATACTTTGAGAGACTCAGCTGAGAATGTTTTAATTCTTACAGAAAAATGAAGGTTCTAGTTCTGTATACCTTTGGGTTTCCTGAAAGAAAAAAAATCAATCAAAAAACACATAACAGAAATGTAAGAAGTGGGAAAGTACCATAACAGTTAAGGAAACCTTACAGCCAATAACATAACAATTGTAATTCTTTTGCATCTCAGCTGCACGATGGATACGTACCCTGTAGTCAGGGATAAACTGTAAACTGATAAAGGGATCTGTCATATTTAATAAGATCTGTTGGCATTTTATTCCATGCTACTTTGACTGCAGAGAAGTGCTTTGAGATCTTTTTGCCCTAGGTAACAAGTAGTCACAAGTAAATATTATACAAAGTTCTCATTCGTAGTATTTATTGGAATATTGATAGTCTGTCCAGTCAAATAAGCAATCAAAACACTCTGCTAAGTCCTGTCATCGCTGAAGAAATGCATGCAACACTTTAGTATCTATAATATCATATTTCTATGAATTTATTTCAAAAGAAGATTATAACATATGCAAACTTTAAATAAGAGTAAAACTTTCTCTGTGCCACAGGGAACAAAGAAAGAGCACACCATTCTGTGTTTTAAAAAAGCTTCATCCCAGCCCTTGAACTGCAGATTAAACCTGTGTCTGCACTATTAACACAGTTGTAGAAACTTTGAGAAATAAAACCTGCAGATTTTAGACACAAGGGAGGATTGAAGTAAATAAAATAGAGATGTGAAAGAATCAGTCAGTTGCAGGTATTTAGCTGCAGAACAGAAAATATTAAATACACATTTTCTCATTAAAGAATCCATTTACAAGAAAAAAAAAGCTCTTTGAAGGTTATTTTTACCTAATAAAGGTAAAATTGAAATACATAATCAGTGTGCATTTTCTACCTCTGCATTAATTTGTTATAATGGAAGTGTTTGTCATTATATCTGTGGAACAATTTATGCAGCTGAGCCAGATTTGAAGTGAAAATATATTCAGCAAGCAGTAACATATTTAACTTTTCTCTCTGGTCTCAGCCTCTCTTGCTAGTGTTGAGCTTTTTGATCTGTTCTTTCTCAGCTGGATTTCTATTAGCAGCCATGCATGAGTCAGTGGGGAGCAGGATCTTTTCCTAAGTGGTTGAATTATTCAGCTGTGTAAACAAATTCATAAATATTAGGAAGAGAATTTTGGTCCAGAAAACATCAAAGAGGTCAGTGGGAGGGAATAACATGTAATTTGGTAAGGTATTAGCACGTAAATTGCTTGTCTTGCCTTATTGTATTCCGCTTGTTGACATAAGCAAGAGTGATGATTAGGGGAAAAAGCACTTGTTAAAGAATAATTGGAAATTACACAGTAAAAAAAACCCCAACCTTTTATTTAAGGTGCAAAGGCACATTTTGTGCAAGTGCTGATACTGAGAGGTGTATTCAACAGAATGACCTACTTAACATGATATGCTTCTCAAATACAGAGAATTTGAGTTTCTGCTCTGTTAGGCCAGCTTTATATCAGAGCAACATGCAGATCAGTGGAGTTACAGAGGTAAAAAGAGCATTGCATTCATTTGGGATTTCTTGTTGTGAAGGTGCAGCAGAGCCAAAGCTTTTAACACTGTATGGTGTTGATTTGTAAAGCTGATGATTCTGTAACATTCTAAGGATGTTTGACTTCTGCATGGGGTATACACCCAAATTGTAATGTTGTTTGTCCAATTAATATTGTATTACCTCCCTGGAATTTGTATTTGTTATACATACAGTCTTTTATATACCTGTGTGAACATGCATACACATGCAGGCAGATTTAGGGCATCACTGACTGCTATATGAAGGCATTCCATGATAAATTTTAACTATTTGAGAAAAAAAAAATCAAGCCGACAAATGATGGACAGCATTAAAATCACTGTCCTTTTCCATCCTATCGCAAGGCTTCATCCTAAAGCAGTGCTAGTTGTTAACAAGCCTGTTAAATGCCATCTCTATGTAGTTTTGTGAAAATGGCCTCAAGAAACATGGGCAAACACTGGGCATATGTAATGCACATCCTTGTTAGAAAAGTTCTCAAAAGATGGCTTTATCTGTGTGATATTCACCCCCTCCCCCAGAATGACTTTCCAGTTTTCATCGTAACTAAGCTCTTTTCCAAAGGAGCGGGTACTGTAAGGTACTTGCCAGCTCTGCTCCAGTTAGCTGTTTGTAAACATGGTTGCTCTGGCTTCATCACTTCAATTTGCAAAATCAAATATAAAGCGGTGGTGGATATCTCACTGACCTTTGTGTTTCTTGCAGGTATGAGAGTGAGACCTGTACCTTTCCTGTGGCCTCTGTGTCAGTGCTATACAAATAAGCACGTTAAAACCAAATATCTGACTTTTTTTTTCTCAGAAACTATTTTTTAAAACTGGGCCAAACACAGGCCAAACAGCAATAGTATTTTTTTTCCAAAATAAAAAGTTCTGAGAAGTCGGAAGAATTAACACTCAGCTGTTCTTCACTGCATATAGAGAAAATGAAGTAGCTAAGGCTGTCTTTACTCATGCTCAACAACACATTGGTCCAAAAATATTACCAGATCAGAAAGAATCTGCAGAGGATAATTACACTATTTTTTGCTAACAGCTTTACTTAAAATGACCAGTTTCTTGCTACTGCTTTGATTCTATTTTAAAATATATTTGCCTTCCGAGGTGCATTGTACTTCCAGTCCAGATGAGTGTTTTGCTTTTGTCTCTGTAACTTAAGTCTGACTGAGTGTGAAAGATAGGCTAATGAAGCTTCTGAACTGAGCAGCTTTGGCTTTCAGTGTTTATGTGCAAGTGGAGTGCCTGCAATTGCAGTTCGTAGAAATGTAGTCTGTCACGAATTTTGTAAAGTCCAGACAGGCACAAAAGACAAGAAAGCTGCACGTCACTTCTAGCTCTGGTGCAGCGAAGGATATCTAAAGTTAAGAAAAAGTGTTTTGCTGCTTTTTGTGCCTAAGTTGCTGTGAGTGAAGTTGGTGTGCTGATACTTGTAGGAAGCGCTATAGAAAGCTAGAGAACAGTGTTTACTGTCCTACGTGGTACATTTGGCTTATGGGAAATCTGTGTGTTTTATTAAATTCCCTTGGACTGCTCTATGTATGTAGCCCAGCTAACCTCAAGTGAAGTAGAAGGGCACAGCTGGGTTCTGATGGAGCTGCCTTAGAATCTAAATACGTGCATTGGATGTTGATGTCAAGAAATCCTAATATTATCATAAATTGTAAAAGTTACTAAAAGAACCAAACCACAAAAAAAACCCAGTTGGTAAAACTCAGTGAATTGGGGTTCCAGTTGCACTGAGTCTTACACAAGTAAACAGTGTTATACATTAACATTTATAATGAAGCTTTTGTGAGCTGCTAAAATTGATTAGTAGAGAGTCAGTGTTAAAAGAAGTGGTTAATTTCCTCTTTAACTTACCATCTACCATGATGTACTGCAAACCTAGCTGCAATTGCCTGCAAATCCAGCAGAGCTTTTCTGTGATGCTTTGCTCTAGTCAATTGCCAGTTCATATTTTCAAATGTTTGCGCAGAGTCTAATATATAATTTGTCTTAGGATTTGAAAGTACTCTGAAGATGCCTTGTCACATTACTAATCCATTTCTGAAATGGAATGCTTTTGCCTATATGAATTTTCCAGTCCTGTCATATAAATTCACTGTGTTCACTGAGATAAATATAAAATCTCAATAGACTACAAAATGTTATTCGTGACAAGATTCCTTTTTTAAACTGCCAGAGACTAGAGTCTTGAGGCTTTTAGTTAGGAGTTGTTGCAGGTTTCTATAATAACAACAATAAAATGCTTTCACTTTTTCTCCTTTCATTTTTGCTATCTTCCTATTGAACAAATAGCCTACATTTAACAAAAAATAAGTAAGACTTTTTTTTTTGTCTTGAAATGATTCAGTCTCTTCAGGTCCTCGTAAAACAGTTATCAGACTGGTATACATCTTTTCAGTGTGATGGAATGATTTTTTTTCAAAAGTGGTGAACCATGACAATAGCTTTTTATTTGCTGGGAATATGGAAGAGTTGTTATTAGACTATACACTATAGACTATAGGATGTGGGTTTTTTTTGTTTTGGACATTTGAAATCTTTATACTTCAGTGAGAAGAGCTGATTTTAATAAGCCTTTTTTTCTGAAAAGATGAAAAAAAGAAACTGAAGTGGCATTTTACTGTGAGTATATTGTGTTTTGGTATAGCTGGATCCTTTTGTACTCTTGTAGTTTAGATTGTATAATTGTTCAATTTCACTCACCAAAGAATCTCCTCCTTTAAATTTATCAAAGAGAGATGATCTGTTAGGTTAGATTATTGAACAGATTTCTGGGAGGACTGCAGTTCCTCACTTGTCTCTAAACTTCCTGGACAATTGCAGATGAGTTGCTTTGTCTGAAATACTCAACAGGCAATCTTTGTTCTGACATCCTTGCGTGTTTTGTGCACTTTCACCATATGGTCTCTAGGGTGCAGACAGACTGGTGTTACACAGCATAACACATGCATACGTGTTGTTGAGTTCTTCTAGGTGATACAACAGATCACACAGCATAGTGAAGTTAAGAAGTGTGAGACTTAGGCGCTTGATCACTTAATCTATCACTTGCCCTCACTCTGAGGGGATACAGTAGTGGCTTAATTTGTTGCAGCATTGACACTAACAGCTCTATGATGGAAGGTAACTTGTAAGAATTTTAAGAATGTTATGGATGCTTCTCTGTATTAGTGCACCCATCAAATTAATCTTTTGTTTCCCCTTCTTGGCAGCTTATACAAGCAATACTTAATGCCATCAGTTTGTATTATCAGAGCCCTGAGGATGATCCAAGCAATTCATTGTCTCCCACTCCATTTTAAACCACTCAGAAGTGCAATGTTTCACAAAGGTCTACGTTTGGTTTCCCTATATTCCACCCACAGGGAAAATCCTGAGATTGTTCGTACTTTCACATATCCCTTTCAGGTTTTTCATACCTTATCATGGACAATATGCTTAGTATTGTATGGGTTCACTTTTTATGAAAGTTCACAATTTCTGTTGTTTCTTCTAGGTAGAGAACAGACCCAAATATTATGGAAGAGAGTAAGTAACATGGATGTCAAAGTGGTTTATCCGGAAATGTTGGTTGATAAAAGTCAAAGAAAAGGTTGCCAGTATTTGCCCTGGGTCCTTTATTTCTTCGTTGTCTTTTACAGCAGTGTGTCTTGGTCATCATCAGATTATTATTGTAGCACCATCATCTTTGTCTGCCTAAAATTACAGATGTATTTTCTGGTGGATATGGATATCATTGAGTGCTACCTTAAGTGAGAAAGAAAACAGGTTTCTGTGCTTTCAGAGTGTTGTCGTTGTCTACCTCCACTTCCAGTTGCCTGGAAAATATGCTTGTGTGCAGGAAAAAAAAAAAAAAAGAATCACAAATGCAATATGAGTGTGCAGTATATATGCGTCTTCTATTTGAGATCACCAAGGCAAAGATGGTTAGATTTAGTGTGGGGGGACAAAGCAGATCTTGTGTGTATTTTGCTAAAAGATGTGTAGTGTTGCTAGGTTATTACATCAGTAATTACTGAGATTATATGCAGTCCTCAAGGTTTTAGCAAGTTGCCCTAATATCTCTGAATGCTGCAAAATGTTGGATTACATGCCACTGGAACAAAACATGTGAAACCAGAAGGAGAAAATGGATTTATTTTTACATATTAAATCGATAGATGCAGATTTAAAAAAGCAATGTACTTGTTTTATACATATCCTTTCATAGAGGCCTTTCTAAACCATTTAAAGTGACTTAAATGCAGGCAGAAAGGGAGATTAATTTAAGATGTAGATTCCTGCAAATTGATCTCTTTTATGTTTGTTACTGTTTTGATTACCATGGTTGGTGGGTTTTGAAAGAAGTGGAAAAGGTGATTTAAAAGTGAAAAGGTATGTGTTTCAAGAAGTCTTTGTCCCTTAGATTCCATGGGATGATCTCAAGGGAGGAAGCTGACCAATTGCTAAGTGTTGCGGAGGGAAGCTATCTCATTCGTGAAAGCCAAAGGCAACCTGGAACCTACACTTTAGCATTAAGGTTGGTAATTAATATTTCATTTTTAAATTTATAAAATATTCAAAAGACTGTACAGTGTTGTGGACCATAGTGCTTCAACTTCCCTGTGATTGCTTTAATTTTTATTTAAAACCATGGTGCTTTTTACTCTAGTTACAAGTTGGGTATCTTTAACCGTCCCTAACCCTTTCTGAAGAATTAGCATTCCTTATTGTTTGCACCATCAGGATAACAGTAATTGTGTCTTTGTTGGTGATTCTTCATTTTACCCTTCTCCCACTATGTTACAAATGTGACACCCTGTAGACATTGGGAGACCACGTGGTCAAGAAATAAAAAGCATCATATGACTTCACCTGACTAGGCTACTGTGTGGTTTACTAACTAGCTAGATGTTACTGAAGAGCAATTAGTTCTCTCTAGTCCCTCTGTGGCATGGCAAATAAAACAGTTTTTTTTTATCTAAACACCTGTTAACTAACAATGTTTGTAGAAATGTTTCCTCACTCCGCAGAATTCTGGCAAGTGGATCAGTTATAAGTAAAAGAATGAAATAAAAAATTAACTTAGAGTTGTGAGTTTTAAGTAGTTTCATTATGTTGGAGGTAGTAGAGGTTAATTTGGCGTGGGCTGTACACCTAAGTTCTCAGATGGGAGACAGTGATTACTGGCAGTGTTCTAAATCTAACTGTGACAGAAAAACATTGGACAAGAAGAAGATGCAGTTACTGGAAGTTTTCTATGGATAAAATAAGATTATAATTAAAAGAAGAATATTTTAAAATAATAGGTTGTGATGAATTAGTTTTTCAGGAAAAAAAAGTGTATTTTACTGTGATATTTGTTTCTATAGTAGTAAGATTCCAAATAGAAGCTGCCATTTACATGGGTTTGGATTAACTGTGTAAATAAATCTGTGTTGCTTATTAGGGTCTAATACTCCATTTCATTGATCTCTGTTCTTGCAATTTAAAAAAAAACAGTTGTCAAAAGACTTGGCTTAAAGACAAAACCCCTGCCCCTTGCTTCTGATGGTGCAGACAGCACAGGGCCTATAGACTATGAAAGATAAAGCTGCTGAGTGTCCTGCAGAATGTATTGTTATAGCTTGCTTTCAAAATGCTCCTCCAGTCCAGTAGGTCAAAAGCTGGGATTTTTTTTTCTAGGCTTGATGGTATCTCCTTCAAACTGGATAAAACTCTGAAAGCAGTAAAACCTATTTTTATATTCAGTAGAAAAGAGAACAGATAGCTGTTGGTGATCAGTTTGGGGAATAGTTTCAAATGATAGCAAAGCTGTTACTGATTTATTTTGAGGAAACTCAGCATTTGGCAAAACACTTCAGAATCTGAAACTGCAGCGTGTGACAACCATTTTGTTATTTTTACGTGCTAGCTGAATGACTTGTACTTTAAGGGCTGTAGTCTAGATGGCTACTTTCCATCCCACAGCAAGTAATGTTGGCCTTTACACAAATAAGGGTCTCTGCTTTCATAGCTTAGGTGAAAGTGTTCTGTGAACTGTGGCACAGTATCTTCCACACTTGGGAATTCTGCCACCAGGATTTCTTTTTCTCTGTAATAGGAAGGGGTAGCAGGAGTCTGCATTTCCATTGACTAGAGGCAGAGGCTCAGGTTGGATTATTCCCCTCCCTGCAATTATAGATGCAGAATATACCCATTAGCCAATATTTCCCCTGATTGTGTTGCTGACATTGTAGCATCTCTTAAAGGCTAGGGAATTTCTGTAGCCTGTCCATTCTAACTGTGAGAAGTTTGCTGTGCTTGCTGTGATAATGTTATGTAATCGTACCTGGAATTTATAGCATTTTTTGAAACCATTATTTATGTTTGTGCCACCACACTGTCAAACAGCAAAGGTAGCTCTGTCAGCATCTTAGATAATCCCAGCAAGAATTTCAGAATGTTGACTCCATGGCCAGAAATGGAGCTTGTCAGTAGGGTGGTATGTACGGGCAAAATATTTCCCACTTCAGTGGAAGACTTTGATTGACTTCAGTGTCTCTGATTTCACCCTTTCTTTTCTAGCTGTGTGAGTCAATGTCATCTTTTCATGTTTGGCCTAAATGCCACTCTGTTTTTCAGTAGTCATGTTAACTTTAGGATAACTTCTGTATGACTTTTGCAAAAGAAAGCTTGGTCAGTTTTTATGTAAAGAAGCAAGCACAGAACAGGTATTACAGCATTTTATGAAATTATACCACCAGTGCTGAAGAGGTGCTCTCATCCTGCAATAAATAATGTAGTGACAAAATATAAAACAGAACATCTCAGTTTTCTGATAGTTTTTCACATGTGCTTTGGAAAATGCATAGATAATGCTGAGTAAAATTTGTGTTTGAAGGTAACCATTGACTCTTAGGCTTCCATCTGTATTTCTGTGTATCTGCTCAGCGTATTTCTCACTGTATATGTTTGTTGCCAACTTTTCTGGTTTTGACAGTCTGTCAGGGGTGATTAGGACAAATTGCAAACTACCTATGAGGTGTGATTGAATCACAAAATCCTAGTTCATCAGGACTTAAAATTCTTGTGGAAATATTGGGTGTGACAGCTGCTGTTGCCACCGAGACAGGGTTGTTTCTTGGCTTGTAGTTCTCGTTTCGTCTGCTGGGGGGCAGGCAATTCAGTAATACAGACTGCTCAGACTGCTCAGCATGCCCGGCTCTGGCAGATGTCTTCTTTCCTGCATTTGTGTCAGCGTGCCTGGGAATCCTGAAACACCCGGTGCATCCAGTCGTGAAGAGCAGTTTAGTGAAACAGGATCATAACCCTTTGTGTGGCAAAATATGATGTCTCTGTAACAAAATATTTCCAGTCTTCATTTCTGCAATGGAAAAAAAACAAGCTTTCCATGTTTTGTCCTGAGAACACAAACCAGCCAAACCCCTCAAATAATCATGGAACAGTTTGAATGGTATGTTTGACTCCATCAGCTATTGTAGCTGATGTCTAAAATCTCAACGGTATGCTCATACCAGCTATTGGTGTTGTTTTGAATTTAGTTCCAACTGTAGTTCTGTTTTGTGCGATATTTTGGTTTGGCGTTACTAAATTAAGTGAAAGTACTGCGTCCTCTGTCCTCGGAATTAAAAAAGGGACATATCCTAGTGGATTTTGTTGATTTATTTTATATCACAGTTTACTTATTCAACTTCAGCATCAAGTATCTGCTGTGCTGATAAAGTTTCTAAGTCAAATTGAAAGAAAAAATGCTAAAAACCAGTTACAGAGCAGGCTAGGTGAGACATTAGGGTAGAAGTCAGGATCCTTATTGTGACTGCCCAAACATTATATTTGTGAATACATCATCCTGTATGCCACAAATCTGATAGAGATTAATGAATCCTAGCTCAACTTTGTAAAGTATTTATCTCCTTCTGGAGTCATTAAAGAAGATCATCACACTGAGGGCTATATTACAGGGGAAAAGTTTTGACATTCTCTCTTGTGCTGTCTCTGTCCTCAGTGTTCATTCCCTTCTGGACTGTACTAATAGTGAGCATCTCAGGAAGATTGTCATGAAGATTTCCACTAGTTAAACGATCTTCCTAGAAGATAAAGAATAAACTGTTCACACCACAAGAAATAACTGCTTTGGAGGCAGACAGAATTCACAGTTAAAAAAAACCACGTTTTTGTGAAATCTGAAACAGATTAGACAATCACAATAAGCTACAGCCTTCAGTTACAGCCAAAATGCACAGAATGCAAAAGCAGTTGGTGCATGAGGGTTCTTTTATGGACCATTTCGGACAGCTTTTCTGCATCTCACTTCTTAGTAAGTTATCCTAAGGGATGCCTGAAGCCATCATAAAATGGGCATATCTGGAGAGAGATAATTGTTTGTGAAGAATTTATTCACAATTACATGTTTCTGTTACTGTGTTAGGAAATTCTCCGACTATGAACACACTGCGTCAGATCAAAGAACTAGTTCGCAGTCCAGTCCAGTGTCCACTCTTTGATAGCTCCTAATAGCAGATATTGAAAGAAAAGTCTAAGAACAAGATGAACATGTAGTATTATTTTGTGGTGTGTTCTCCCAGCCTCTGAAAATTTACTGCTCAGGTACTTCAGGATTGTTGTCTTTGCTATTTTTTCAGGCTTCTGATAATGCAATTTTTGCTTTTCATCTAGTGGCTTTCTGAGCACTCTCGTAGACTTTGCTGTCTGCAACTGTAGCACGAGTTCCATGCTTTAACTAGGCTTTATGGGAAGCAGCATTCGTTTCTTGAAGGTTCCATTTCACAGTTTTATTTGATGCTCACAGGTTTTGTATTATGAGAAACGATGAACAATTGATCTCCATTTACCTTTTTCCATGCCACTCACATCCCCATTATTGTTCTTTTTACAGGTATATGAGTGCTAGGCTATGAATTTGGCTTTTGTAGCAAAAGTGTTTCATACACCTCATCATCCCCATTGTCTTTCTCTTATTCTGTGATGATCTTTTGGAGATGAGTGGACCAGCACTGACATTCCATTCAAGATTAAGTGGACCACAGAGTTTTCTTTCTTTGTTCTTTAAACCTTTCTAAATGAATTTTTGACCACTGTTGAGCATTAGGCTCTGATGCTTTTGTAGAACTAGCTTTAGTAGATCTAAAGATCTTATTCCTAAGCCGCGACAGCTACAGGCACAGCCTAGCACTGATTAAATGACCACATATAGGCCACGACAAATAATAGCTTTCAGAGGCTTAACTGAGGCAGTCAAGTACTGTTGGTGCAATGCTGTGGAATAGTTAACTGAGTTCAAAGTCAAGATTTTGAATATTTCTTCTCCTTTAGTAAGGTAGAAAAAGTAATTCTTACCCAAAAAAGGTTTTCAGTTATTAAGGTTGACAGTGAGTTACTGTAAAATCTGCTTTCCCCTTACATAAGAAGCTGCATTTTGATCATGTTCTGATGAGCTATTTTTGTCTAGTTTTGTCCATTATTGTGCAATTAATGTGCATCATGACTTTTTTTTTTTTTAAGCCAGACTACCTTTTAAATCTAAATTTGAAAGAAAAGAGCTTTTGTTTTCAACACACAAACTTATTAGAATTTGTAGCAGAGGTAGAAGTATGTCCTTATGGAAAAATGAAATTGTAATTTAAATGTTGTTTTAAGAGCGTGAGTTTGGCTAAGTATTAACAACTGTCTTTCAAATAAAAATGATGCTCAGAGCCTAAGAAGGCCTGTGAAATTGTATCAGTTCAGAGAGTAGATAAAAAAGAATGAGGCATAAACACAAATGAGTGCAGCAAATCAGTACCCTACTATATTTAATACTTGTAGTTAATCATGGACATGCTTTCACATAGCTTTGTTTTCAAAAAAAAAAGAGCACAGCAGAATTCAGCAATGCTTACTAATTCATTAGTCAAAGAATACCACTGAAAATTTTTTGCAGTCCCAGAGCTTAAAAAAAATCACCAACAAGAGAAAATTACTGTGGGTATATGTATATATATGTGTTCATACATATCAGCAAGTCTTTGTCACAATAAAGACACATAAAATACATAGTAATGTTAATTAGATGTTCCAAATGGATGAAAAGAACTGAAAATTCCTAATTAGCTCCTGGAGGTATTAGATCTGCTTTTAAATTTGGCACAAGAGGAGCACAGTACTTAATGCTAGGACCTATAGCAAATGACACTAACAATAAGACATGGTTTGTAGTGTAGCCTTTAGTGGCTGAGAGCTTGTTTAATAATTAGGATGAGGATAAAGAGGAAACGGGTAGAGATTGTACTAGTGGTAGGCGTTGAAGTGTGATGGTACTGCATGTTCTTTTGAGCAGATATCTGCTGTAGCACGTTTAGTTGGTTACCATGGTATCCCTTCCTGCAAATTCTATTGTTGTGATACTGAGAATGAATCGAAATAAGGTTCTGCTGCCTGTTTAAAAAAAGGTAATGATGGTAGCTGTGATTATGAGTCATGTTTTATGGTTGGGGGTTAGGGCACATGCAAGATTATGTGTCATCAGGAGAGAATTCTTGAAGTGAATGTTAAAAACTACTAGTCCTTAGATGACCAATTATATGTATCGTGCAAGAAACTGACACACATGTTCTTTCTCCCTAAATTATGAAACTATGTTAAGAAACTAGCCACTGGTATTTTAAAAGGAGGCATAATTGGTAGGACATAACACTGCAAACGAACGTTTCTAATTTCAGAGGACAGTTACGTTGGAAGCAGAATGCTGTTCATTTTCAGTGGGCTCTTTTGGTGGGACACATGTGTAGTGCTCTTCCGGAACAGGCATCGATTGCCATGGGATTACTTATGTGTGTAAAATTCAACATCTGCAAAAAGCTTCTTGAATTTGGAGGACAAAACTGTACAGCTGCATTCTGCTGGAAAGCCTAGTTGTACAGTCTGGAACACGGGAGAGGAATTAGGGAAAGAAGAAGTGTTTGAAACAACTTTCTGTGTGATCATAGCTGAATTAAGTTTTAAAATTATGAACGGATAAAAATGTGGTCATAGTTTCTCCCGAATGCACAACTGGTTCGGTTGTCAGAAGGAGCCCAGCAAAACAGTAGCTGACTGCATCCCTTCCCTTTACCGTGGTAACGGTATTCATGCTCATTGGTAGGAAAAAAATGATGAAGACAGTTTTAAAGACGAGACTTTGCGCATCTTTATAGCTGTTTATTTTTTTACCTAATTTGCAAATGCAGCGATTAGCAGTAGCAAGGGCTCAACTCAGTTTCTAGAAACCTTTCTGAAATATTCACACAATATTCCTTGGTTGCTAGCTGTAAAACCTGGCAAACTATATATACATATGTGTATGCAGACACAGGCACGCACACCAACTTTAAAGCATTGCTGGGTTAAATAGACTTACTCCAAAATGTGATCAAACCTACCTATGGGAGAAGTATGTTTCAGCCTGACCCACTTTGCTCAGTTTTCTTCATTCTTCATGGAATAGCAAAAGTGCTCCTCCTCTGTGGCTGACTGAAGCTCTCGGGGAGGGACTCTTCCTTCTCCTCTAGGCTTAGCCCATCACACTTCCATAGGTGCAGATTCAGGCAAGTTTCAAAAATTGGCCACTGAGGCGTCTGTGGCTACTTCTAGATGAAAGAAACAGTTCATGCTTAAAGATGTTTTAATAGGCTAACACAACAGGTATGCCAGCTAATATGCTGGGCACTTTTTTGGGAGGCTTTTATTTTTTTTCTTTTGAAGAGCCAAATATTTCTTTTATAAAGGCTTAAATTCTGCTGAAACTAAAGCTGTCATTTTCTTGGCTGGGTACATCACACGAGCAAGTGCTAGCCCCAGGGGAAAGCATGCTGATAAATTTTGGAGCTTGCTTTTCTACTTTAGAGCAAAACAGTTGGACCTCTATTTAAATGATTTTTTCCGTGTAAAAGAAGCTTCTTTTCCTGTGTAAAAATTCATATTAAATGATGTACTCAGTTACTTTGTCACTAACATGGAAGGTTCAGCTACCAGTAAACAGCACAGGTGTCCTGTTTGTCATCTGCCTTATGTAAGTGCACCTGGGCACTACAGAGGTGGCTTCACTGAAGTATTTAGAATAATAATAAATAGCTACTAACCTTAATGAGTAATTAACTGGCTACCTAGGCCTTCCCACAGACTGGAATGCTTTTTTCCTTATGGTTCATGTCCTCTTGCTGTGTTCCTGTACTCCTTCACTCCTCTTCCCATCTGTTGTTGTTGTCAGCTCAGTTTTCTTTTGGCTAGAGTGTCTAATTTATCTTTGGCAATTCAGTTTGCTGCAGTCTTTCTCCTGCTCACGTTAAGTTCAGCATTTCTCAGAGGAATATTCTCTGCTTTGGTGATGTTGTGAACATTTTTGGTAACTTGTCCAAGAACTGTCTGTGCTCAGTGCATGTAGCTTATGTTCATTTTATGCTGTGTCCTTCAACTCTGACTGTAGTTCCTGCTGTGTCACAAAGATCTACTGTAATCTTGTGCACAGTAGAGGCTTTGGGCTTGTGGTGAGGCACTGTGGTGGAGCTCAGAAGGCCTGAGCTCACTTCTTGGCTCTGAAGTTTTCCATCCCTCATTTCTCCATTAGAGGAGGTATTTTCTATCCCATATTGTCTCACATGCCTTTTCAGTACAAAACTCTTAAGATCTCTTAAAAACAGTCCAGACAAACCTGGTTTGAAGCTTCTAATCACTGTTGAAGTAGTAAGGAGTCAAGTTATAATGCAGTCAGTTGATAATTAAGTTGTATATTTGTATACGTGGTGTACAATGTATTCTCCTCTTTTCCCGTTTCCTCCCCTGTCAAAAGGATACATACCTTTTCTGTCTTCTGCAAGTTATACTGGAATGCCTTTTTACTCTATTGCTTCTAGAAAAGGCTAGTTAGAAGTGTATCTTCAAGTTAGTCCTTTTGATTTCACCTTTTATTTTGGATGCTTTTGAAATACATGTTTATCATTTTTGTATTTGGAGAAATGACTTTTTTCCTTTGCTTCATCAGTAAGCTAAGAAGTCCTTCAGCTGTACAGGCTGTGGATCCTTTATAAATATGTCTTCAAAATAACACACAGTAGCCTCACGTTGTTTAATGTCATAATTGTTTTCATCAAAACATGAATTATTCAAACACTAAAACAACTGACAGCAATAAATGTTATCTGGCCCAGTTTTACTCTCTCTTCTCCCTCTTTTATACTTCATGTAGCTCAGATGAGTTAGGTATAGTTCCTCCTGACTTAACAGCTGCTAGGAAGAGAATCCAGCTCTGTATGTTTTCTTTTATAACTTGAGATGAGTACATGAACTCTGAAAGTTTCAGTAATTAACTAACATTTGCTCCACCTAGTGCTGCGCTTGCACAAAGGACAAAACTATATTCAAGGAAAACAGAATATAATGATAAAAAAGCTATCATTCTTTATTGATGAGCTGATAGTTACCCCAAAAATTCCAACAATGCATACTGTATTTGCAGGAACTGTTTAATTTTGCATTATTATGCTTGTTTATTGTTAAGGTATGCAGCTTTGAGGGGGAAAAAAATTAGAGAGCAGGATGAGTGTATTGGTGAATCTCACTATTTATGAAAAAGTGGTGAGTGATTACAAGAAGATCAGAGGTAGAGTACATTGAGAAAACAACTTAAGTAGGTAACACACAGTGGCTTAAGGCAAATCAGATTTGACAAATTCTCTCTGGAATAGAAATCTTACTGTGGTTACTTTTAATCTAAGGGAGATTTTTTTTTTTTTAATATAAACTTTGAGACCTTGAACAACAACCTGTAGGGTGTACATTGAAAAAACAAAACCAAAGCAAGAACAACAAAACCAATGTTTTTCAACCCTGCTCTGCAAAACCCCTTTTTTGGACTTGAAAAGCTTTTTTATGGTAAGGACATTTCTTTGGATTTTCACTTGATGTCTTCAACCCAGATTTCCTTCATATACTGAATCAAAATATGCATATTATCCTAGTAAGATAAATCTAAGAGAAAGATGCTCTTAGTGTGGGAAAACCTGTAGAAGAAACGAAATGTGACAGTCATGAGTACTTATAAACTAAAAGAGGGTGGATTCAAGACTACATAAAAGGAAGGCATTTTTTATGATGAAAACAGTGGAACAAGGTGCCCAGAGGGGTTTTAGATGCCTCATCCTTGGATACCTTCAAGGTCAGGTTGGACAGGGCTCTGAGCAACTTGATCTAGTTGAAAATGCCCCCTGCTCATTGCGGAGGGATGGACTAGATGACCCTTAAAGGTCCCTTCCAATCCAAACTATTCTGATTCTGTGAATTGTAGGAAAAGCTGCTCTAAGTGAAAGAAAAATAAAGACGTTTGAGCATTATGCCATAGTAGTTCTATCTCCGTGGTACATGTGATTGCCGTGGAGTTTCTGTTACTGATCTGATGTTGTTTTTTTCTGGTAAATCTAGAAGTAGAACAATGTCACATATGACCTAAAAAAACCCCCACACTTCTCTTTAAATTAATATGAAAGCTCTCAGTGGCATGAAGTTATACAAATTAACTCTTAGAGGACATTCTTAAATTTTTTTTTGTAAAGAAACGTAAGTATTTTCTTAATATGAAACTCTGAAATTTACTAACATTCCTTCTAGTAATATTTCCAGAAGGTGTTTATTCCAAGTGTGTTGGTATAGGTTTCCAAATACCACCTTAGTTTAAAGAGAAGATTTTTTCAGGCCTTTGCTACTTTCCCACGTGTATATTAACTTCAGATACATCTTAATCATTAACTATAGTTAGTCTTTTCTCAGGAAGCATGGAGGTTTCATCAGGTAGAAAAAGCAGTAAAACATTGCCCAAAACATTGGTATTGATTCTGATTAAATCATCAAATCAATTCCAGGGACTTAGATTGAGTTTAAATCGAATAGAGCATGCAAGCCCAGTACTAAGAGGTAACATGTCTGTACAAGAGCTTCTTTTCAGAACCAAACAGGTTTTTTTTCAGATGATCTGTCACTGATCAAGAATGTTAAGAGTGATCTTACTGCATATTTGGTTCTTGATAGGCTGACATTTGTTCAGAGTTTGAGATGGTGAAAATCAATCATTAAAAGTAAAAGAAGACATTGAGACAAAATAAGACTTTTCTTATTTTGTTACATTTAATTGTGGAACACCATCACAGGTATCAAACTGCCCTGGAGCAGTTATGTCTGTCACTTTCATTGTCCCTGACAGTGCTCATGATCCACAGGACAGTGCCATTGCTTTGGTCCCTACTGCCCTGCTGTTTGCAGCATGCTATTTGCACGATATTGTTTCCCTTTTGGGCAAAGAAGTCTGGGGAGCGATGCAGGTGAACAGTCTTCAGTCTCAATTGAGAGAGATGGCTTGGAAGATGTTGTCAATAACACACCAGGAACTCTGAGTTTCTTTACTTGATACAATTAGACAAATTACAATTAGTGAGTTGAAGGTCGTGTCTGTGTTGGCCTGGGGTAGAGCTAGTAGTTCCAACTCTAGGATTTGTTTCCTGTTCTGAATGATGTCATGCTTTTTTCAATGTTAAACTAATCAGACAGTGCATGGGTCTGATCAGGATATAGGGATAACTTTATATCTAATTAATGTTCATCAAGCAACAGTCAGCCAGATAGCCAATGCTGCCCTTCCAAACAGCTCAGGAAAACAATCTGTAGTGACTGTACACTGCCACCTTTCCCACCCATATCAAACAATGAGGATTTTTTGTCTCCATTTGTATAATTAATAACCTTCACTTTCAATCCCTAATGCATTTGATTTCATTTATGCACATTATATTCTTGTGAACTACTGCTAAGGTTTTGGAGATGATCCAGTTTGTCGGGCAGGTCAGGAAGATGGCAAGTTCCACAATTCCATGGCTATCCTCAGAGAGAAATAATTTTAGCAAATCAAAAATTAGCGACTCTCAGGAGTTTGGGACCTTCAGGGATAACAGTGTGGGAGTGATTTGGGCTGCATGCAAGACTTGCATTTCTTTGACAAGGAAATGGGCCAATAGAGGATCTGCAGAATAATTTGGTTTCATTCACATGAAAGAATTATTCATGTTATGATTAAAACATGACTGGGGACACATTCCTGATTGCAAGATTGTCTAACTGTTAGTTGAGAGTTTTCAGAAGTTAGAGCTGAAATTCTGGTGCCTAATTTTAAGTGAGACTTCTGTCTTCTAGCCACAAAGTATGTTAAGATGCTTTTTTTCCATGAGAAGATTAAGTCCAAGGTGACCTTCAGGCATATGTACAGAATTTAAGATTTCCCAGCGCTCAGTGTAGGAAGTTGCTTGAACTAATGAGGACACAAGTAGCCCCGAGGGACTTTAACTTAAGGTCTGGTTGCAGCTACGCGTTTTAAGTAATGCTTTTGTCTAGATACCTTCTCATCATAAAATAGCTTGTGAAAGAGGTGAATAGCTACTGTACAATTCTGTACATGGACTGTAAAATCCATCTTCTTAGATGGTAAGAAAGTGTGGATGGACTCTCAGTCCTTCACTTCTTCATTTTGTTTCATCAGTGAATGATGCATACAGAGTAGGTGGCTGAGTCTGAAGCCTGTCTTTCTCATGCTATGATACCTAATTCATCTCCTCACTCCTTTATTACTAGTCACATTTGCTCTGCCATTTAATACGTTTTCCCACGTTGTTATCCACTCTGCCCCACTGGCAACCAAAGGGACTAGACAGAGTGATTGCTTTTCAGACAACTTGGAATAAAAAAAGTCTTTTATCTTTAGTCCTGCTGCTTGCAAACAAATGCACAGTGGACACAATGAAACTGTTTGACATGTCAGAGTTCTATTTCTTTTTCTTGGAAAACATCTAATGTTCCCCTGTTTAAACCAAAAGAGAACATACATTATCTGTGACCTGCTTTCTATTTCTTAAACAAAAACCAGCTGGTACCGATGCTTGCCTTTAGGAAAGAGACTATCAGGAAGTTGAAATATCAAATCTTGGCTCTACTTAGTTGCCACGGTGATGTATAATTAACCAGGCTGCAGCAATGTTATAGAAAGTAAACATAAGGAAATATTCTTGCTAATGGGGAAAAAAAAAGCTATAGTTTTAAGTAAGGCTGAAGAATACATTTTAATTGATGATTTGCAATTGGGCATGTATGTTTGCATTCATACTTAATAGTATCGTTGTGTGGTCAGAAAGAAATTTAGATGAGTTTGAAAGAAGTAAACAATTCTGAGACACGTTATTGATGTTATATTCTTTGAAAGAGATTGATGCTTCATTTATTTGGGGGAGATTTAGGATTTGTTTTATTTCTCCTTGTTGCTAATAGGATTCCATTTGAAAAACAACACATTTCTCCACAATGTAGCCAGTAGGAAATCAATAGAGAGAAAAAAAAAATTGGAACAAATGAGAAATCGGATAAAAGCAAACCATTGAATATTCACTTCTTGCAGCTGATATGCAAGCACCTTTTCCGAGTGGTTATGACACTTGATACAGAGTAATTTGTTTGTATAAATAACTTTCTTTAAGTTGCAGTCGTTAAATTATCCTAATGTATTTTAAATGAAGAAAGTTGGAGGTACCTTTGGAATGTTACATATGCCAAAACAAATTGATGTGCAGTTCCCCAGATTCATCCAGGAGGACGTGTCAGTCTGTTGGTGATGTTTACAAGATAAAAGAGTTTAGGTGTGGGATGCTGTTAAAGAATTAAAACTGTCTATGAGATACTCGCGTGCTGAAATCTGGGTCAGGAGCAATGGGTTAAAGATTATGTACTTTTGGAAATCCAGTTCCTTGTACTATCTCTCAAAGACTTACTTATGTGCAGCACTGTGGACAGATGTACAACGTAGAGACTACTCAGTAAAATATAGCTGGGCTATAACCATATACCTACTGACCCTGATGGGAAGAGGATTAATCCTTTAAGAACTTTTGGTTTTGGCCATCTTGTCTTTCAGGACTTTGTTTTGAACTCTGAAGGATGTAACTAAAATCCATGTGTACTTAGTAAATAGGCCCTAGGAAGCTTCTCTGTGCCTTATCTTCTCTTGATAAGATTAGTGTAATACTTTCTCTTCTAGAAAGCTTACAGTAATAAGTGACCTTCAGCTTGTTTAGAACTCTGCTATAAGTACTATCAGGGCATACGTTACTGATTAGAGCCACAGTTCACCTGCTGCATCTGTTAATAAAAACAATACTAGAGCATACTGTCATTTAAGGTCCATTATTCTTCACCTTCAAACTTACTCAGTTCTTCTGTCAAATTTTAGCATCATAGTGCTTGTATGTGCTCCATGTGCATTCTTCCCACAGACTTGAGCAGAAGGCAGTGAAGATTGCTCACTTTGGCTCTGCAAAGTGCTCAGCACTCTTGACTTGTGTTGACTTCTCTGACAGCAGAGGGTATGCAAGGAGCACGTCTCACGGTCAAAGCTTGTTTGCCACATATTAGGTTGGGCAGAAAGAATGAGCCAGAACATGTTCCTACCCCTTCTGCTATAACTTGGGACATTATGTTTCTACTTTCTGAATGATTTATATTCACTCAGAATTGCATCTTGTGATGAAATCAGCATTGAGTAGAAGTATATTTCTTTCTGTCATTTTGTAATTTTCTGCTTTTCAGTTTGATTCAGTGAACTTTTAGTGTGTGCGTCATAAATATGTGCACAGAAGTACCAATTAATTTCCAGTAAAATGCCCAGGTAGTTCCTACACATCATGTTCTCCTTTCTTACTGAGCAGGACACAGATTGCTGAGGGCCCCATCACATGTGAGTGTTATGTAAAAATAGCAGCTTATGAAGTTAGTTGCTGTCAGAGTATTGGTAGGGGGATGGGAAAGTTTAGTAGTCATAGAACGCTGGTTTTGCCCATATTTGCAAGAAGAGTGCAATGTTTCATCTGAGAGATAAGGTCTAAAATCATGCTTTCCTCTGTTTGGCAAGGACCCATTAAAAAGGAGTCACTTCGGCAAAGCACCAATGTTTACTTTGTTCCTTAAGATCTCCAGTGGAGCATTTGATTGTAAAATGAAAGCAATCCATCCTTTCAAAATTTAGTTTTTTATATTTATTTGGTAGATCTAACCTTACGAGGGGGCCTAGTACCCTGAGCAGCTACCTTTGCTGCTCTCTGACCAAGGAATAACACTGGAGTGAGTTGTGAAAGCAGCTTTTTGCCTCCTGTCTTCTCCACAGGAAATGCATTGGTTGTTGCCAAGTGCAAACACTGGTGTGTTTTCACACATTTAGATTGCTTTGGGGCAGAAAATCGATGCATATTCTGAGTACAGTTTTCGAAAATATGCTAACGTTCAGGTAAAGTTGGCATTCTTGTGGTTGCCAAGAGTCTGTATTGAAATCTTATTCCACCCAGGCTGCAGAATGGTGAGCATCAGATAGCTTTTGCCTTATATATCCTGTGTATTACAAAGATTTGCTTGAAACTCAGGACTTAACAAGCATAACACAAAAGGACTTTTGTACAAAGCTTGAAGAGTTAGTCTTTGGCCTTTGGCCAGGAATAAAGAATGCTTGCCCTTGTGCCATTTTGTCCTGTGCTACTCTGGTTCTGGCAGCAGTTCTGCTTCAGTGTAATTGTTGGCACCAGAGCTCAGCTGAACCCTGAATGGCCTCTTCCTGCAAGCAAGCAGGGGCGCAGAGGTCTGAGACAGCATCAAAACTCCGTATTGATCAACTGTAATAGAGGACTCTATTATGAGAACTCTTCATATCAGAGCCAAGCAAATTGACTACAGTGATGCAGTAGTAAAGTACTAAAAAAAGCCATAAAGAGTGTGAAGTAATTTTCACTTTTTCCATGGGATAACGGAGGAGCTGAAAGAATAAGAGAACAAACAGCTCCTTCTGGGACAGTCACTGTTTTGGCTATCTGTCTGCAGTTGTTGTTGATCTCTCCTTCCTATCTGTGCTAAGCAGTAGTTGAGTTTTTCATTCTCATCTGGACCGACCATACACAGAGCATAGTCACAGCTTTAAGTGGTAAAGTGTTTTTTATTGTTTGCAAAGGCTTGCTTGCTCTTCTTTATTCTGCTTACTGTTCTTTAAAAAAAAAACTTTCCCATTTCATTGAGGCAGATTTGGAAGTCAAACCAGAAACTTCAGACTCTACTACGATGGAAAGCACTTTGTTGGGGAGAAACGTTTTGAGTCCATCCATGACCTGGTGACAGATGGATTGATTACTCTTTATATTGAAACGAAGGCAGCTGAATACATTGCCAAGATGACAATAAATCCAATTTATGAACACATAGGATATACAACTTTAAACAGAGAGCCAGCACACAAAAAACATATGCCAACCCTGAGAGATGAACACGATGGCAAAGAGTCTACAGGAGAGGATGAGGTAGCAGAAAAGAGGGTAAGCAATTGTTAACCCACACTCCTTTTTCTGTTAGACTTTTTATTTTGTACTTTTAACCCTCTCCCTCTACTATAAAGTGCTAAAGGTATCTGTAGATATCTAGTCTACATAGTCTTTTCCAGTAGTGTTGCATTAATAGTTATATTTAAACTGATTGTAGGATTTTTTAATGATAATTTTTGCATCTTGCAAATTTCTATGATTTGGACGTTAGTTACTTAACATTGTGAGGTTCTTTTCTTCAGGTATTTTCACAGTTATAGATACTACCATTAAGCCACTCCCTTATTTTAGACAGGCTAAGAATATTTAATCTTAAAATTGTTTACGGTGTATAAGACAACTGCCCTTTGGTTAAAATCTTCTTAATATATTCAGCATTCTCAAACAAATGCATTTCAGAATCTATTCAATAGTCTGCATGCAATAACAGTAAAATGTCCACATTATAAATAAGCCTGTTCATTAAGTTGGTAAAATGTTGAAACATTTCACTTGGCTAAGTTCAGCCTGTCAGAAACTGACAGAGCTATTTTTGGCCTCAGACAGACTTATGAAGAAGGATTGCTCCCTTCAGAGTTGCAGTATCAGCTGAGAGCTAGCCATATCCTGGATTATAAAAGAAAAATGATCAAAAAAAGAGAAATCTTAGAACTGATGAAAATAGAAATATTAAAGTAGGTTGGGCAGACAAAGCAGCTGCCTGAAATGTCATTTGTGTGACAGAGACTAAACTTACAAAAAACCCATAATGTAAATTTTATCATGTTAAACTAAATACATTTTTTATTGAAAAAGTGACATATGGAAGACTTTATAAAGGGTCTTTTCACATATATGCAGATGTTGACGCATGTCTGATACACTCCCCTATTTCACAAACTTCAGTGAAGTTAGGAGTATCTAACAGGCTTATAGTGCTGATAAGAAATGCCAACTGTAGTTGGGAATGTCTGTCTTTCCAGTCAGAGATATGTCTGCAATTCCAGTTTTTCTGGAGGTAAAGAAAAGGTTTCACTGACAATTTCCAACATACATGAGTATTACAGTGAAACTAAGCTCCATACAGAGTCTACAAAGAGAGGAGGCTCATAGCTGTGGTCCTGCAAATCCTTCTGCAGAGCCTGTCATCCAGCATATTTCCTGAGAGATGAAGCACCCAACTTAGCTTAAAGTACCAATCTTCACTATTATCAGATCATTTTAACAAAAGAACAATGGTAAGGATATGGAAGATAGCTGACCACATTAACTACCCGATTTCTTGCCTGTTAGGTACCAGTAATAGAGGAGTGAGTTACTAGTTCCAGTTCCTGACAGCCATTGCAGTGTGCTGTTTCAAAGGAATTTTTGTGCACGTTATAGAGAATTCATTATAATGCAAAGCCTGGGTAAAAAATCTTCTTTAAGAGTTCTGGAAGTTACTGCTTTGGGCATCTTTGATAAAATTAACTCTTTCTGCATTTAGCAACTTTCAAGTGACAAATGAGCTCTGCTTTGTCACAACATTATTTTAGACTGACGAAAAAGTTTTTGTAGTAAAGAGATTTTCAGATTGAAGAATGCTGGGTTTTCCATAGGTTGTATCAGACTCATCAACAAGGTGTATATATTGTTTTGAAGCATTTTTCATGAAATAGCTCCAGAACTATGAAATATTTCTCATGGATTTAAATTTCAAGTGAAAAACTTTTGAGAAGTTAGTCATGTAATCACAGCATCCCACTCTGTTTGTCTGGAAGTTATAAGCAACTAACGTAGCTTCATGTGCAACGTACTTAACAGTAGCAGTGTACTTGCCTGAATCCCAGCTTTTGAGGCTTTTCTCTGTATTTGTCTTGAAACCACATTGATGTGAACACAACGAGGCACTCAGATATCACCATACAGTTAAACGTGGAGATTTCAGTTTAATTTTCAAGTCATTATCCATTCAAGATTACCACCCGTGGCTGCATGGGGAAGGCACAGTGTGATCCTCTTTTACTGTGGATTTGTGCAGAGGTGACATCATTGCTGCCTTTACACCTCTCAAAGTTTTTGCTGAAAGATAACACAGAGTCCCTAGTGCCTTTCCACCCAGAAAATCTCCAAGGAGAGTAAGGCATTAAATCCCATGACCAACACTCAGTCGCAGTAGCAACCTCAGCATTTGGAACAAGACCCACCTTAGTCCAGCTAATGCATGCTAAATCCTTTCTGTCTCCTCTGTAATGTGTGATGTGTGGAACATGGGAAGGGACATAGATATTTTGATGGCCTTGCTGAATATCTAGTAGCGGGTGGTGACTATATTGCAACATAGGAATGGTGGTGAGAGGAGACCTCAGAGGGCTTTGCCTCTGATCCCTGACTGGGGGACTTGGCTACTTGCACACTCAGTAAACCTGTCAGTCAGCCTGGGAGAGCTGTTTCAGGTTAAGTGAGGTGAACATAACTGACTGGCTGGAAGGCTGTATAGGCAAGTGACTGAATCACATCTGGTGGTTAATTTTATTAAAAGAAAATAATAAAAGATATACTTGTTTGACAAATAATCTGCGTTTAAAGCATGAGTACTGGATGACAGGAAATATTTCTGGCTTTTTTTAAAGCCTGCTTACTATAAAAAGTTAACATACTAGCAGCAAGGAGGATAGAAGAGATTATATCTCAACTTAAACAGAAGACTTGATCTCTTTGCTAGTTTATAAGCTTTCTTTGGTAAAAGAATAATAAGGAAATAAGAAAACTATACATATCCTCAGATAAATTGTTCAGAAGGTAATTTTACCCTTTTTGTGCAGGTTCCTACTTATTATTTAAACCTTCAATTAATAATAACATAGCATTTACCTTATTATGAATCCTTTAACCATGACATAAGGAAGCTTTCTTATAGGACATTTATAAATAGGTCAATTAGTTTTCTTTCTCTTTGCTGGGAGGGATGTCAGGATGTTTCCTTTTGTCCAATAAAAAGAGAATATCACTGAATTGATACTAACAAAGAATGCAAAGGAAATTGTTCAAAACCCAACAAGAAAAAACATTGTCTTATGATCCAAACAGCAAAATCTGTGTGCTACAACATAAACCCATTAAGCCTGGTGGTGAAGATGAACATTCCTGCAGGGTACAGTATTCCTCAATTAATACATCTCTATCAGTTTTATACTGTAGCCGCACAGCTGCTCCCTACACTGTGTGCTTCCTTCTCCATAAAGAGAAGAAGAAGTCTAGGTCTTGAACATTGATCATCCTGAGTCAAAATATGTTTCCGTATTTGCAGACACTGAGGCTGTTCAAATCTAAACTTTGTGCCTGTGACTGTTACAGAATCACAGAATCATTATGGTTGGAAAAGACCTTTAAGATAATCAAGTCCAACCACTAACCTCACACTGCCAAGCCCATCACTAAACTAAACCAAACCATATCCCTCAGCACTTCATCTGTGCGTCTCTTGAATATCTCTAAGGATAGTGACTCCACCACCTGCCTGGGCAGCCCATTCCAATGCTTAATAACCCTCTCAGTGAAAAAAGTCTTCCTAAGGTCTAATCTAAATCTTCTTTGGCACAACTTGACCCCATTTTCTTGTGCCCTATCATTATTATATTATCATTACTATAGAGAAGAAATCGACTCCCACCTCACCACAACCCCCCTTCAGGTGGCTGTAGAGAGTGATCATGTCTTCTCTCAGCCTGCTCTTCTCCAGGCTAAACATCCCCAGCTCCCCATGAGACCCATTCTCCAGACCCTTCACTAGCTTTGTTACCCATCTCTGGACAAGCTGCAGCACCTCCATGTCCTTCTTGTAGGGAGGGGCTCAAACCAGTACTCCAGGTGCAGCCTCACCAGCACCAAATACAGAGGGACAATCACCTCCTTGGTCCTGCAGGCCACACTATTTCTGATACAAGCCAGGGTGCCATTGGCCTTCTTGGCCTCCTAGGCACGCTGCTGACTAACGTTCACCCACTGTCAATTAACACTCCCAGATCCTTCTCTGCAAGACAGCTCTCCAGTCACTCTGTCTCAAGCCTGCAGCGTTGCCTGGGCTTGTTGTGGCCCAAGCCCATGACCCAGCACTTGGCCTTGTTGAACTTCATGCAATTGGCCTCTGCCCATCTATCCAGCCTGTCCAGGTTCCTCTGAATAGCCTTTCTGTCCTCAAGCAGATCTATATACCTGCCCAGCTTGGTGTCATCTGCAAATTTACTGAGGGTGTACTCAGTCCCCTCATCCAGATCAGCACTGAGCCCTGGGGTACACCAGTGGTGACCAGCCACCAACTCGATTTAACACCATTCACTATGACTCTCTGTGCCCAGCCATCCAGCCAGTTTTCCACCCATCAGAGTAGGTCCATCGAAGCCATGGACAGCCAGTTTCTCTGGAAGGATGCTGTGGAAGGCTGTGTCAAAGGCCTTACTGAAGTCCAGGAAGACCACATCCACAGCCTTTCCCTCATCCACTAAGCGGGTCATCTTGTCATAGAAGGAAGTCAAATTGGTCAAACAGGACCTGCTCTTCATGAAGCCATGTTGACTGGGCCTGAACCCTTGATTATCCTATATGTGCCTCAGGATGGCACTCGGGATAATCTCTTCTATAACCTTTCCCAGGCACCGAGGTCAAGCTGATAGGCCTGTAGTTCCAGGATCCACCTTCCAGCCCTTCATATTTGCCATCCACCAGTCCTCGGCGACTTCCCTGGTGAGCCAGGGCTGCTGGTAGATGATGGAGAATGTCTCAGTGAGCACTTCTGCCAGCTCCCTCAGCACCCTCAGGTGGATCCCATCCAGCCCCATTGACTTGTGTGCGTCAAGGTGGAGCAGTAGGTCACACCTATGGACTAAGGGAACTTCAGCCTGTCCCTCATCTCATTCTTCTGACTCAGGTGGATGGGTGCTCAGAGAAGAGCTGCTTTTACTGTTGAAGACTGAGGCAAAGAAGGCATTAAGTACCTCCACCTTTTCCTCAACCTTGTTCACTAAGTTTTCCCTTCATCCATTAAAAGGTGAAGGTTCTCTCTAGCTGTCCTTTTGATGCTCATATATTTGTAGAAACTTTTCTTACTGTCTCTTACAGTAATGGCTAGCTTAAGTTCAAGTTGAGCCTTGGCCCTTCTTATTTTCTCTCTACCTGATCTGCCTGACCCTTCTTCCAAAGATCATAAATTCTCTTTTTTCTCCTGAGCTCCAGCATAAGTTCCCTGTTCAGCCAGGATGGTCTTCTGCGCTTGCCAGCTCATCTTCTTGCACATGGGAACAGCTCGATCCTGCACCTTTAAAATTTCCTTCTTGAAGAATGTCTAGTCTTCCTGGACACCTTTGCTCTTCATGACTTTCTCCCAAGGGATGCTGGCAACATCCTAAACAGTGCCATCCAGAAGTCTAAGGTGGCAGTTCTGCTGACCTCCCTCCTTGCTTCTCTGAGGATGAAGAACTTGATAATTTTGTGATTACTATGCCCTAGGCAACCTCCAGCTATCACATCTCACACCGAACCTTCTTTGTCTGTGAACAGTAGGTCCAGCAAGGCGTATTCCCTTCTTGACTCTCTCATCAGCTGCATGACGAAGTTGTCTTCCACACACTCCAGGAACCTCCTGGACTGTCTCCTTTCCACTGTGTTGTAGTCTTATCAGACGTATGGTATGTTGAAGTCCCATATGAGAATGAGGGCCAGCAATCCTGAGAGATTTTCCAGTTGTCTAAATAATATCTCATCTACATCCTCATCCTGACTGGGTGGCCCATAACAGAGTCTTAGCGTGAGATTCCCCTTGTTGGCCTTCCCCAGTTCTTACCGATAAACACTTGACCATTCTATGATTCTATCCTCACCATCATTACCCTCAAAACAGTCAAGATACTCCCTAACATAAAGGGCTACCCCTCTGCCTCTCCTGTCCTGCACGTTGCTTCTGAAGTGTCTGTAGCCATCCAGTGCAGCACTCCAGCCGTGTGTGACACATCCCAGCACGCTTCCGCAATAGCGACGATGTCACACTGCCCTTGCTGCACAGTGGCTTCCAGCTCTTCCTGTCTGTTGACCTTGCTGGGCGCATTGGTGTAGATGCACTTCAGATGGGCTACCAGTCCTGCCTTTTGGGAGGAAGATGTCCTGTCTTCCACGTGACCATTTGCAGCTGCTTCTGTGGCCTCTTAACACCTTAACTCTTGTTTCCCTGCTGCCACAACAATCTCCATCTCCAGCCTCACTGAGATGGCAGACCCAGGGATGTTAGCAGGTTGACCATCCCTCAGATGCCTGTGTGTTGTCCCCCAGGCTTATCTCTGTCAAACCTGTTTGTATCCCTTTCCCCCTTTGAATCTAGTTTAAGGCCCTCCTAGTGAGCTCTGTTAACTCTTGTCCTTGATGCTTTTTCCCTCTTTGTGACAGACGTATTGCATCTCTTTGAAGTAGCCCCGGTGCCCTGTAAACTGCCGTATGCTCAAAAAACTCCAAAATTCGTCAGTTACACCACGCTTGGAGCCAGGTATTAATCTGTTTGGCCTTTCACGTGTTACCCAGTCTTGTGTGGGTGTGGTATGTAAACATCAAACTCTTCAGAAGAAAGAAAGGAGAGACACAGAAGCTCTGACTGGGGAACAGCTGGTGGGAATGTAGTTTTGCTTTTTGCCATAAAATGGGTCAGCCAGAGCACAAACCTCACACCTGAGAATGAACATCGCCTAGCCTTGACTTTGGTGTGGGGCGGTAGCAGAGAACACCACAGATTTGCATTAGATGCCTCCCAGCATGCACAAATAATACTTTGTTCCCTACTCTTTTCAGCAGTTACTTTATAGCAGAAGAATTCAGCGTGTTGGGTAACTTGTCACATGCAATACATTAAAAATTAGCCTTAGTAAAGGGAAAAGATTTTAAAGACTGTAGAAGAAAATACAAAAATTACACAATCATTAGATGAAGACTGTAGGACAGAAATCACAATAGTCCTAAGTATTGAGTCCTGCAAGAGACCATATTGTGGTGTGATTTAACATGCAAATTTTAATAGGAAAAGCATAAGAGTATAATCCACTGCACAGTATGTGCTTTGCTGATTATGAGAAGGAATTTGACTGCTTACCATCTACAAGTATATTTTAAAAATTAAGATGAAAATTCCTAGTTAGTGATTTATTATTTTCATAATGGATGAAAGAATTAATAAACAGTTAGAGATAACCAGAGGATTGGAGACTGAAAACAGGAGAGTGAGTGCTCGCTGTGCTCAGATGTCTGTAATAGGTATTTCAGCTGCTGTGCTATAAAGGTAATGCTGGTTCCTCAAACAGTCTGCAGATTGTTCAGAACTCAATTGTGCAGCTATCGTGGTCTGTGTGTTAAGAAGGGGCTAAGATTCATTTGAAAGGGGGCTTCCCGTGTGGATTCAGTCTGTATGGTCTAGTGTGGAAGTGGAAATAATACCAAGTATCACAAGATTTACTGTTCTTCACATGGCGTGAATACTGATGGATCTCTGAACATTCTCCACTCTCAGAGGTAATTACGGCCTTGGAGCAGATGACTTGATTCAGTTAAATACTTTATTAAAATGGTAGCTCTCTGAAATCAATAAATACCTAGATAAGTATATAAAAGTCCCTCTTGAAAGCCCTGAAAAACATGGGGTTCTTTTTTTTTTCATTTTGACATGCTTTTGAGAGATTAATTTAAGAAGTTGTATGAGTGATTTAATGTTTTTTATAAGAAAAATATAATCAGGTATGAGTTATTCAGAAGGAAATGCAGAGGTTACTATTAGGGTAGCATCTGGATCACATTTATTTATGTTTACTTTGGTGATAAGTGCTATTTCTTCAAGAAACTTCAGTGTCTGCAAATCAATTAAAGACCCATTGCTAGACTGTACTACATTCAGTTCAAATCCTACAGACAGAATTGAGAGGTTTATGGCAGCAGTCACTCAACTCTTTTGTTCTATTTTTAATGACCTTAGTGATGATACTATTTTTTCCTCCATAGTGATGAAGGTTGATTGTCTGCCCCCCTGTGCAAGGAGACCTGGCAATGTAAATCGTGTCATTTTAGTAGGAAACGTGCTTTTAAGCCTGCCTCCAAAGATAATCCAGATCACAGATAATTGCAATCTCTCGATACTTTCCTAACGGTTTCGTAACAGCCTCCATGTACAAAATCAAGGGTCATTCTTAAAGGTATTTGCAGAGGGACCAGTTTCACTTTCCAACCTTGAGCTGACACTGGCATTTTCATTAATAGTGCTACTACTTTTCTACATTTGCTCTCAGTCAAATCTGTTAGTAAGATCAGTTTTAAACCTTCCTTCATTAGAGCTTATTTTATCTTCAGTGAAAGTATACCAGAAAATGTAGCTGAGGAAGTTACAGTAGGCTGTCGTAGAAGCATAAGCCCCCTTAGCAAGTTCTGTGATGGAGGAAGACAGGTTTGAACAGTTTGGTGCCCAGTTATGCTAATGCTGGAACTGACAGGAACTGTGGTCTTAGTAATGAGAGAGGAAAATGTGCTTCGAGAGTGAAGCAATCTTGATGTCGCAAGGTAATTTGAAATATTTGCTTTTACTTGAATTAATTTTTGGGAAAAAATGGGTATATAATGTACAAAACTCTGGGTAAGCCATAGCTATAACAAAGGCATCGAGGAAACAATAATGTTTTTGAAAGTACAGCTAACAGTTTACCTTAAAATACCTTTAAAGACACAGGAAACTGAACACTGAAGAACCCCATGGGTTAACTTGAGGAGATTGTCAACTCTTTTCTCTTCACAAGTGTTCCTTTCCAGACCTTGTGCGAGTGTCTATGACAATCGCTCTGTAAGTTTAATGTAATTTATAAATAAAACATAACTCTGTGAAGGCAAAAGCTTCTATTTATTTCCTCTGGGTTTAGCCCATCTTTCAGGAGAGACTTCAAAGCACAATTTTGTCAATACAGAGAAAGTTCCTCACAGCATGAAAGACGAGCCTATATTTTAGGTAGCTGTTTCAGCGTATCAACAACGTCATACTCTGCAGATAGCCGCAGCCTCAGTCCTCCTCATCTTCCCTTTCTATGCATTTATGGCAGTAGGGATCTAGTGCCATATATATCATTATATATAGCATACACAGTTCAAACTAAGACTGCAAATGGTTATGATGCCTTTTTATAAGCATATATGTTTTTAACTGAACTATATGTTTATTAAGACCTGGGAAAGGCGACATCAGCACAAAGAAAATTCTTTCCTCCTAACTGCAGGGTGCTTTTTCTTCTGATAATCAACAAGAGTAACCTAAGTCCTTATTTATGTTCAGTGTGGCAGCAGAATTGATACATTAAAAAGATTATATAAACTGATCTTGTTTTAAGATTCAGAGCTTCCAAATGAAGCATAAACTTGGTAATTTAATCCCCAGGTCACAGAATATGTAGTTTTTCTCTTGTCAGTATCTTGTGCTTATAAAGGATAAATTACCAAGCCAGGCTTGCTTTTTAAGGAGCTCTAAGTGGACCTGCAGCTCAGCTCCAGTGCTAAACACAGCCCCATAGCTATCCTGTTTTTGCCAGGACAAATTCTTTCTTTTTCGCTCCTTGCCAGCTCTAGTTGGTGCTCAGCTGTGCTGTATTAGTTCCTGCAGCTTACAAATGGCATCCCAGCTGATTGTAGTTAGCCTCACAGGGCCTTGCCTGCCTCTATCTTCATGCCTGTGCTTCCAAGGCACATTCATGTGATGCTTACACAATAATGTGGGGGATTAATGTGAAGTGAAGGTCACATGCTTGTGCTGGTAGTCTGATTGTGTGTTGCTAGTCTAGTATTATAAGGGTCAAAACAAATACGGCTCTATAAACTGCAGACAATGAGGTGTGGCTTAGGTCAGGCTGCATTTCAAATGCACAGTGTGTCTCCTGTCCGATGTTACTCCTGTAAAGAAGCTTCTTGTTTCACAGGTAAGCATAGTTGAGGATCAGCGATCCCCCATCAGCCTTTTGTCATGGGTACAAGTCACTTGACTCCTTACTCAGATGACTTTTCATATTATTTTCGGCTTTTTCATGGAGGTGTGGCTTTTTTTATGATCTGGTGTGTGTGAGATATGTACACAAAGATCTAGTCTTCAGAAAGTCCAGTGTCTAATTATACTGAGAGAGGCAGTTGCTATGTGAAACCAGGGAGGGGGTTGGATCTGGTACCTCAGACTCACAGACCAGACCCTCAGAAAAAGTGTGGGGAGTAATTACCATCAGTGTGTGCCCTATGTCTGATCGAGCCTTTGTAAAGTGAACAGTGTACATAACTGTTTAAAGACTGTAAAGCAGTATGGTTGCTGTGCAAGTAAAGCTGAAGAATACTGCTTGTGTTGTTACTGATAAAATGAAACCATTAGCAATGAATTAGCTATTATTCTTTTCCTCTGTTTCTCAGTATTGTGAGGTAAGTCAGTGTGAAGCCCTCACCACCAATTCTTTCCAGGGTTTCTAATACTTAGTGGTTTTAATCTGGTTATATTTTTAATGCCCTTCAAATAGTACTGTTTATCCTTAGCTTTTTACATGTACTGGCAGAAATTTCCTTCGTTTGAACTAAGACAGGTTAACACAAGAAAGATCACAGGAACGGAGGGAGGAAAGAATCTCTCTTAGCTCTTAAAGAGCCAAAGAGGATATATTTCTTTGAATGCTCTTCAGGGGGAGAGAGATTTTTCTTGTACTGCTGGACCTTTGCAGATGGGACAGAGAAATACAGAGGTCCAGCTCAACTCCTGGTGAGCAGGAGAGAGCTGTCATGGCTGTAGGAGCCTGGTGCTTACCTTCCCTGTAGGCATCATACTTGAAATTTCCAAAAAGTCTGTCCAGATATACAGTGGGGAAGCCTTATAGCCATGTGTAAGAAAAGTACAGTCTTAAAAAAAAAAAAAAAAGTGTCTTCCCATGACTTTTTGTACCTTCTCACAACTGAATAATCCATGAGGTGGCCACAGAAAGGAGAAGATGGGTCTCTCAAGCAGGTGTGTAGTTGTCATTTATTACTTATGTAAGTCGCTGCCCAGACAGTGAGGGACTACGGTGGGTTTCTAGCTGGCAGCACCCTCGTTTGTTGTTCTCTTTCCTTAGCTGTGTGAGTTTTGAGTCTTTTTTTAAACTCCTCCTCCCATCTGGCATCTCCTAATTATTTTCTATTACTAATCGCTTCTACAGGAAACAGACTGGACTGTTGAATTAAGAGCTCTGTAAAAGGATAATTTTGTTATTTACAAATTTCTTACCTCACTTAGACTTTATAACATGATGCTGTGTAGCTGGTGATAATCACCTTGGGCTACAATTGTGTCTGATCTCATAAATTAGGCAGAGTCAGGTCTGGTCACTACTTGAATATGAGAGTTCCAAGGAAAAGCTGGGACTGCAAGAAGTAGGGTTGGTTACACCTTTGGCTGTGAACTAATATCTGACATGTCTTGTGTTTTACACCCTCTGCAGCTCTGTACCCTGAAAAATCTGCCTGCAGAATCTGTGCTAGGAGTCTGACTACCAAGGATTTTCTCCTCTTACCTCTGTTGTTATTCAGATAGGCACCTTTTTCTCCTTACTGTTTGCAGTGGAGTGGGTGGCTTTTATTTTAGATGGGAGAGTGGGAAAGCATTTTATCTTGGTCACTGTTCACATGCCCAAATGCAAGTCATTTGGCTTCTGTACAAAGATTGAAAGGATGTGGAGCTGCCTCAGTCTGGTGTGTCACCTGCGTTTCAGTAAGAGAATTGCCTGACACACAGGCACATCTGCTCCACTAATAATTGCCCATTCATAAGTGGCTACCAAACCCTCAAGACCCATGTTTGTTTTGGAAGCGGTACCAGTTAGAGGTGCCTAAATGAAGTATTAGACTGTGAAAGAAAAAAAAAGAGAACAACCATTTATTCTATGGTTAGTGCCATAGAAGCTGAGGGGTTGGACTAGATGATTTCTAAAGGCCTCTTCCAACCCCTACCATTCTATGATTCTATGAAGCTGATCTGTCCTAGGCCTTGTTTCTTTCTTTCTTCTTTCACAAGAAAAAAGACATTTTCAGATTAAACTTCTAATACTTAGTTTTAGTCTCTAGCTGAATGTTTTTCTTTTCTGAAATGGAACAAAGCAAGGAGAGCAGTTTTGTTACCAAGCTCAATAAACTGCTTGCTCTTATTACTTCAAACCTGTCATGCTTGTCATCAGCGAAGACAGCAACTCTTGACAGTTTTGCAAAGTCTTCCTTTGATCATTAACTTTTAGAACATTAAACTTTCCATATTTAACCTTTTTATTTTTTTCTGCATGGCATCAGCAGTTAGAAACAGTGCTGCTTCTGGCATTCACTGTTCCTACAGCCCTAGTGTTTAAACAAGGTAAGAATCAATGACGCTGAAAATTCTGATTCTAAACTGATGAACAGTTATTGCTCTAATCCTCATCATCTTAGTATTGATACTCCTCACGTCCATACAACTTCCCAGGTAACTACAGGATGATGTGTTTCTAATAATAAACTTCATGTTATAATGCTTAGACTATAGTCTAGACTGTATTGCTTTTTAGTAGGGATTTTTACTGCATTTTGTTAGAGCTAAAGCAGTTTGCAATAGTTTGCCAAAGGAACATTAGCGCTAGTATCACAAAGTTCTCTATTAAACCTTAGTCGTCTGGGTATGTGATTTAGGAGGTTTTTGTTAAGATTTCCAATTTGTGACTGGGGTTAGTAGCACTTAGAAGCATGCAGCTCTTCCCCTTCCAGAGAGAAGAGTGGAGGAATAATACGAAAGACTATAGTCTCAATTTCCATTTTACATGTCATGGTGAAATATTTTTAAAGTAATGTGATTTACATCATGTATCAAATAATTTATTGGTTGAAAATTTCTGATGATTTCATACTTGAAGCATTTCCCAAAGTTAATTCAGTAGTGAATTACATTTGCATTCAGGCTGATGATTAGAGTAGTGACGCGTTTAATACAAATGCACAAAAAATGCAAAAAGTATTGTGTGTTGTTATCTTCCACAGAATTTGAAGTGCTCAGTCTCTTAAGCGACAGCTTCTCAGGCACTCCAGCCTCCAAATCCTTGCTAGCATTTGTCACAGCACTGCAGCCTGGTGCCTGGAAGCTGCCAATCACCCTTGTCACACACTGAAGTTCACAAGGCAGGCTCACTGCTCAGCAACTTGATCATGCTGAGAGCTTACTGGACTCTTTTTTTTTTTTTATGGGCCTTACTGGTTGATTCTCTTGGTATATTTTAATTGCTGAGAATTCAAACAACCTCAGTGTTGGAAATCTTACAAGCAGTGTCACTTAAAGTGCTAGTTGATGGTGGCAGTACAAATAAAAAATTGCTCTGTAAGATAAGATAAAGAACATGACTAAGAAAGAAGGCGGTTATAATGGATAAACATTTTATTCATGGCCAAAAATTTAGTTAATCGACAATGAAATTAAGAAATGGAACTATATCTCAAACTTACTCTTTCATCTTTGATGTGCCCTGTACTCAAGACAAGAGCTTTTCTCCAAAAAAGCCTCTAAAATTCCAAATTTCAGATCTTTGAGTTACTGGCTAGGACTTAGGACTAGTGTATTTCAGCTGGAAACAGACATCAACTAAACAACACCTTGTAACAAACCACAGACTGGCTGGAGGGGAACCCAAAACAATATTACAACTCTTAAAAGCACCTCCTAGGCCAGTGCCTGCTTCTTCCATAAAAAGTACATAAACTGCGTAGCCCAAATTTCTGATGGGGAGTTGCATTGCCAGCCTCATTTTGAATCATTCAAGATAATTCAGTTTTCAAATCAAGACATTGTTTAAATTTTTTTCAAAGATGTTGGGTTTGAGCAGCTGAAACAATGGTTTCATGAGTGTCTGTTTCAAGTGAGAATTTTTAACAGTTACAGATTCCTCTAGGGAAAGGGGATGCGTCCTGCCCATATATGAAAATTTTCATGACATAGCCATTTAAAAATGTTAATTAGGAATCTAAGAGGGAAGAAATAGGAAAGATGAACCATATGTGGACAAGGAGAAATGAGAAAATTGGAATGTCAGTCAACAGCATGTAAAAGCAGCCTTTTCTAAGAATGGGATCAGTAATTAGGAGCTTTTATGGGTGGCAATAAACTGATAATTTGTTGATAGTAACTGATAATTTGGCTTTGGGAGCAGAGTATAATTCCACTCAGTTCCACTCTGGCTTCATTCATTGCAGGTTTCAAATCAACTCTCATTTAATTAGAGACTTATGCAAGGAAAATGGGAGCCCACATGAGAGATTCATTGGAAGGATGATCGGCCTACCTCATTTTCCAAGTCTGCTTAATTACATTGCATAAATATAGACCTTGACCCACAGCACAGGTGCAGCTATGCCACTGGACACGCATGCACATAGAGAGCTGGTAATCAGGGTGTGCAAGGAGTGCTGGTGGGGTTACCCCATTTTATAATTTCTTCATTGAGGTTGCCTGTAAAAGGTTTTCACTATTACAAATTTTGCCAGAATGCTGCGTGCCCACGTCACAGCTCTGGTGTTTCTTCACGTTAAAAATTCTTTACACCCTGATCCATGCAGTTGAATGGAAGGATAAGAAAGGATTAGGAGACTTTGCACTCTTAGTCTTCTTTATGCTAAGTAAGTATGATTATGGACTGAAAGTATGTTGAAGAAAGAAACTGTGACAGCACATGTATCATAGCAACATAGCTTATTCAGGAAGAAGTGGATGGATTCAAAGTAGAAAATGTGCCAAAGAAGCAGGTGTAGTCTGAAATACAAAGAGTGTTTATAAATCAATGAGCTGCAGTTTTCAGTTATAACATACATTGAATTACTCTGAATTGAATTACTGCATAGAACAAAAAAAAGGCTGGTATTGGACACATCAGACTGCCAGACAAGCCTAATGTGAAATTAATGTTATACACCAGGTAACAAACTATCAGTGAGATACAAAAAAGAAGGTTCCATACTGCTTGCCCATATTATACATGTAGCCAAAACTCCTATTCTATGGGGAAAAAACCAAACCTAATAAATATAATAACAGAAAGACCTTGTGGATTACATTGTTGTCATTATCCCTGTGTGTATACATTTTCAGTTGCAAAAAGATACAGAGGTTTAGTGTACAAACTGCTTCTGTCAACATGATTCTTAAATGGATCTCAAAGGAAGTTATGTAAATTATTTATTTCATAAAGTTTGGCCACTGTTAATGTTTTCTTGCTAGGAGACAGATAAGACTCCTCATTGAAAGGTGAGATTAAGCTTTTTTTTTTAATATATGTGCCTTGTCTCTTTGTCTCTTTTTTTTCCCCCTCTCCTCCCATTTTATTTGAGGAAATCATTATAACAGCGTGGGTCAGATGAGAAATAAACTGTCACCAGTCCCTTGTGGTTTCAGAAGATTATTCTAACAGCCCATTTTCTCTTACGATACTGAAATGTAGTGTATATTACTAACAAAGAGCGTTTGCCAGAAGAGTAGCATTCATGCAGCTGCTAATGTGCATTACATTTTGACTGTTATCACTGCTATAGAGCAGACTGTCTTTATGAATGACTTTTAAGGTCTTTGTGGAATACAGTCTGCCTTGGTGTGTCACAAGTCAATAGGTTTTTGCCAGAGTGACCCCTCGCAGCTATGAACGTCAATCGTGCCTCAGTCACAGCAGCACAGCTCCCAGCAGGCCAGCAAGGAGACACACCACAGCAAAGGGAAGGGCGGAAAAGGCAATGCTGTTACCTGAAATAGCAAATGCTGACTAGATGGGCAGAGAGATGGAGAAGCTGCTGAAGAGCAGCCTCTGTGTGTTGCTGGGCAGCGTGAGGATTGCTCCCTTAGCAGACCTCCTTGCTCTTCAGTAAGTCTCATAGCTGCAAGAAAGACCTTTTCAGCTTTGATTTAGCAATGCCTACCAGTGTATTGGTTGACTCAAACTATGTGAATAGTCCTCCCAGTCTCTCTCCACCTGCCTTTCCCAGAGAGAGGAGTACCTGGCACAGGCAGCTGCTTTAACTCACTGTTTAGCGTATCACCTCCTTGGCCCAGGCTACTGGCAGGTGGTGAGGAAGATGGACAAAAAACAGAGCTGTGAGGGATGGAAGGGTGGATGTAAAGGATTGAAAGCAAAGCTGTAAAGGGCAAGCTTCATCTGAAGGATTTACTGGGGTCAAATTCTGGTGTTTCATGATGCTTCTCTCCTTGCTCGCGAACTGTCTTGTGCACTCTGCCAGGAGAACAGGCAGTGATGCTGCCAGTGCCAAGTCAGGGAGGTGATACCTTTTATGCTTTTCCAGCTCCTGGTCTCTGCGCTTCCCAACTTTGATTGGGATTGACCCCCTTTTAAGGTAGCTTGTTTTCCCAAGCAAAGAAAGGGGTTGTGGTAACGAGCTGCTGCAAACCAAGGAAAGACTTGCTGAGTAGGCTGATAACTCAGATTGAACTTATGGTCATGGTGAATTGCTTTCCTCAGTGCAGTCAAAGTTAGGAATGAAAGTAACTCATTTCTTGGCTTTATGGGTACCTTTTATTATGCTGTTTGATTGGCATATCCTGCCTCAGCATCACGCAGCTCGGTAGCAGTTCTGCTTTTATTGTACAGTCATATCTTTCCCCTTGCAAGCAGGCTGGTAGTCTCTGACCTCAAGTGAAGAGCTGGAGCATGTGATTGTTTTAACAGAGGCAGCCAAGGCTGTGGATACATCCAGCATCAGTGTTCATAGGGATGCGCCCTGTGGCTTTGGCCAGCTCAGGACTGAACCAGGACAAGGCAGCAGCCCCGAGACGGGCACAGGACTGTGTTGTCTTGCCCAGAAAATGACCCTGTGAGGAAGCATCATTATTTATACAGCACAAATGAAGTTGTAGCTGTTGCTACCCAACTTAGCAACATTATTGACTGCAGTATCCACGTCTTTGTCTGTGTGCATTCTCATACAGAAATATGGGGTTTGCCACTGAAGAGGGCTTTGCTTTTGTTAACTGCTTTTGTCTTGTCCGTTGTTGAAAGAGAGGGATACTCAGTGCTGCTTTTTGCCATTGTGTGGTTTCAACTTGTCATTTCCAAAGGCCCATACTGGTAACTGCCAGGAGCAAATCTGCAACCTGTCGTGCCCCTAGGACAAAAATCACCCATCTGACTGAGATGCGAATCAGTTGCAGTGACCAGTAACTTATAGGACTAAAGATATGGGAAAACAGCATTTCTGTTGGCTTACCCTAAGATCTTTCTGCTTTTTTAGTATTATACTCCCTTGTTATGAAAACAAGGGAACTTCAGGGTGTTTCTGGTAAGCACATCAGTGCGAACATAAAGTCTTCCCAAATAATGCCAATATACTCTGCACAGTACAGTACCAAATGAACTCACTTTTAGTGCAGCAATTTCTAGCAGAAATACTGGGCAACATTTTTTTTCCATAATTTAAACTTTAATTTAGATTTCTTTTTTTTTTTTTAATTTAATGATTGTACTTTAAAGCAAGCCAACACTTTGGCTGAATTTGTTTAATTAAGGTTTTCATTAAACTATTTTTTAAAAAATTGTACAAATGTACATCACCAGATGTGGAAATTACGGACACCTTTCTTTTAAAAGAAAATCCAAAATATAAATAACCATTTCTTTAGATTTTGCAGTAAGTATTTCACTTGGGAGGGGGGGGACGGACTGAATTACTTAGGAGCCTGTCCATTTGGAAAATTTTGTTATAAAAATAAAACTTTTCTCAGCAGTAAATTTTCACCATTCAACCATGCTTTAACCCCAACCCTGCTGCGGGCAACTGTGGACTCAAAGCAGGGTTGTGTGTCGTCTGAGGATCCCAGTATGCTTTGAACATTGTGTGAGCCCCATGCTGTCCACATGCCAAGTAAATGTGGCTGCATTGGAATGGCAGTAAGAGAAGCCTGACCCTGGTGGCTGGGACTGCATGATGGATGGTGCGTCCCATCCAGCTTCTGAGAAGTCAGCTTTTAGGGCTGAACTTTTAATAGCATTCCTTCCCTCCACTGACACTGTCTGTGGGCAGAGGCTATGCCTGGCATCAGCAGGTCTGCAAGTAGAGAAAATGAAATTAAAACAGCTTATCATCAATTTTAAATAAAAAAGTGAATTTTTAAAATAAAATAAAAAGAAATAAATTTTTTAAAGTACAATCCCCTCCTTCCCCCTGTGAAACAATTCTGTGGGAAATTATATTTAGCATGGAACAAGCCTCCACTGAGAACTGCATTGAGGAAACTGGGCTCAGTTTCACAATCTGACTGATTAGCTTTTGAAAGTCATGTACTGAGCCTATAAAATATGCTCATAAAGTGTTCAGGCAAGGAAGGACTTACTGAGCATTTACATTTGGCTAAGTTAGCTATATAGTGAAAGAGAACAACAAAAATATACAGTGGCTAACTGCGTAGCAATCCAAATACCTTGTTTCTTGGGATATGTACAACAGGGCATCATCTTTGACCAAAAAAAGTGTGCAGTACAACTGCTGGTTATTATTAAAATACATTCCTTGGAGGGAAGGGATCCTGTTATATATAATGTCTGAAACAATAAAGGCCTATTTAGTCACAATAATGTGAAAATACCATATGAGAATGAGAAGCTTGCAGTGCATTCCCGAGACTGAAGAAAACACAATGCGGTGTTTGAGAGAGGAGCCAGGTGGTCTAATCTGGGCAGTTTAGGACTTGTGAGTTTAACCTTACTCTTGAATTTTCTGTTCCGTTGTTTTGTTTGGGGTTTTTTTAAGTGATTTTTGTTTATTACTCAACAAATGGAAAATGCATCAATTTGCCTTTTTAGGAAGATAATTTGTCCGATGGTGACTGAATTGAGTGACTGGTTTAAACTTAGAAAATGCGTCTTTTGGAGAGTGACTAATTGGAATTTAAGCCACTTTAAAATCAGTTTTGTGGAGTCTTCATAATAAGACTTACTGATTGTGAGATTAGGATCAGAAAATATGCATACATTATCTGGCTAACACTGAGAGCCAATAGTGCTCAAGAAAACAGCTGCTTCTCCTGTACCCTGAAGGACTGCTCCGGGGGAATTAAGGAAAGTGGAGTCCCAGTAGGACCTAGGCTGAGCCACTCTTATGGTTGAGGTTTTAGAACAAATGAGAACATTTGAAATAGCAGGTCACAGTCATCATCTGGGTTTTTTGAGTTTTTTTTTTCGTCCATGTGTACAGCACTGAACCTCTAAACAGATCTCTTGGTTTAAAGGCTGTCATGTATCTGGGTTTCATTGTTTAGTGCTTGTTGAAGTCACTAAAGTGTATAGGACCAAGAGGCTGCTCTGGTTGCTTGTTCTGCTGGGAGATTGCTTGGGTGTTACTTCCAATTTTTCCATTTTCAGTTCACTTCAATCCTGTGAAATCACATCTTTAAGTTACATTTTAAAAAAGACAGCCCCGCAGTTTCCTTCCTCCTGGAGTCTGCACAGGATATTGCTCCCTACATGTGCAATCATTGCAGATGCCTGTCACAATCAATTAATAATAATAAAAAAAAATACTTAGAAGGGAGAAGACTTTCCTCCCCAGATTTCTACTCTTTCTTATCCAGTATGTAGCAGAAAGTATCTAATAATTGTCCTGTTAGGGCAGACTTCAGACTGAGCAAGTTCTAAAGATTACTGTTGGAAAATGGTAGGTCTATGGAGAGGAGATTTTGCTGCGAAGTGGAAGTGCAGGAGTCACTGATGGAGCTAGCCATGGGTGTAAGAGGAGCAGGACCGACCTGCAGACTTGGAGTCCAGGAACAGAGCTGGAGGGCACATCGAGACTCAAATTCCACAGGATTTGAGTTGAACCCTCAGCTCTGTGACTTCATTTGTTTGCTCTCACGGTTGGTGACTCATCTCTGCAATGACTAGAGCTACCTGAGGATAAGTGGCTTGCTGGCTGTTACTTGTTTATCTCACATAGGTAAGCTAAAGATCTGGACTTGCCAGTGACCCAAACTGTGATCAGTAAGGTGTGTACAACAGAAATGTCACTCTTCATTTTGGTTTACAAAAGAAAGAAAGAGGGCTGTGTTAAGAGGAGCAGTAGCATTCAATGCCAGACTCTAGAGTTAGGCAGCGGCAGAAGAATGAGCTTACGCATTATAGGATTATGCCGTCAAAAAGCAATTGTATGAATTTTAATTACAACACTACTTTATGCTGGAGAAATACATGTAAGAAACAGATAACAAATATACTTCATGGCTTTAACTTTCAGTCTGGGTTTCTGATGTGCACAACTATAGTGCATACAGCACATGTGAAGGACTGTAAGCATAGATGAGCCCATTATTCCTGTGTTTGTAAACAGCAGAAAACACTTTGCGCTGAACAGTGGGAAGACGATTTATGTAAAACCAATAACCGGTCTAAGCTAGATTACTGTGACACAGTGCTGGAATTAAAATTCATAATCTTGTAACTGCTTTCCAGATTATAACACGTTTTCATAATTGCAGCCGTGAGACAGGACCTTTCCCTGTTGGGTAGTTCTGCTTCCCTCTTTATTGGCATTCTGAAGATTTAATTTTGCAGGATCCAGAGATCGGTTTCTACTAATGTGACTCTAAAATGCAATTGAAAAATAAATCAATTCTGCAGAATTAGGAAATAAGGAAGCTGACAATTAAGCAATAAGTATGTCAAAAAACAAATACACGCCCTACCAGCGATTGAAAGGAAAACTCGAAATGCTTCATCTTGCAGCTTCAGTGGAATTACACAAAATAGTAAGAGTTGATTCTGACAGTAAATGTACTCTAGAAAATTACTGGGTTATTTATTTCTAACATATCCAGGGTTTCTTTCCTAACACAAAGGTTTGGTGATTTACTTTTTCCCTTTAAAAATATAAGAGGAATTTTGGGTTCTGAGGAATCATGTAACGAAACAACATTTCTGCAACTCCACAGTTAGCTTCTGGAGCCAGTTGTCACTCAAAGCTGTTTGGACAATGACTCCCCTGGGACAGGTTTAGGTCCACCTTGTTCCATAAGGACTTCTACCTGATGTAGTTTTTGGCAATGAAATGGGGAAGTGGCTTTAACTTAGAAAGAGAATAGAGAATGAGCTCAAAAGTCTGTCTGCTTCCTCCTCCTCTGAGTCCATCCTAGTCTCACATTTCTCATAGATGAGGTGGTCAGCTTCTGCCATCTCTTACCTCATTTTTCTTCTTCACCTATTGCCATGGAGTGTTACACTTTGAAGGATATGCAGAAAAATGCAAGAGGAGCATGTATTCACCTGCAGCAGAAGTGAGCTGTTAAAGGTGAGACAGGCAGATTGAGGTAGTCGTTGGAAAAGTATTTCTCTTTAGGATGGATCAGCCAGCCTCCTATTTGTATTGAAACTGGGAATTAAGCCTAAGGCCTCTCTGCCCAAGCCAGTAATGCCCAACAGCTTCATCCTGTATCATCTACGGCCAGTGTTTTGATTATTAGCTATTAGCTTGCATTACAGATTAGTGGTTGAGCAGGCATATCTGTTGATCCTTAATCTCCGCAACCTGACCCCATGATGAAACCTGGCAGATTTTTAAACCTGTAGAGAAGGTACTGGTGGCCACACAAGGGGCCAGAAGGACTTGTGGTGGGCATTACCCTCAGCTCTATTGGCAGGATTGAGCTAAATGGTAATACTGTGATCCAGCTGCAAAACACACGCCAATTCCGCTTAGAAGCCTGCAACAAACTGTGCTTGTCTTTGGTTGTTACTGAGTCATGAGAGATAAAAATACCTTTGCTGCAGAAGGGAGAGCGACGGTGGTGCTGCAGCCTGTGGTGAGGGAAGGGAGGGTTGTGCACTGGCTGCATGGGAAGGCTGTGCAAGGGGAAGGGCCATCCTGCGCCCAAAATGTAGGCAGGGCGGTCAGCCCCATGCCATGCGTTACTGCCATAGTCACATCAAAGGTCCCATTTTGCAGTTTCTGATAAATACTGCTCAAAAATGCCTGGAGAGTACTAGAAGAAAGAGGGCAGGAATTGAGTGGTGTGCCTTGTCAAGGAGGCTGTTGTGGTGTCCCTGCCCAGCGGTCAGCATGCAGATGAAGAGAGCCTGAGTGAGGCTGAGCAGCTCTGGGTGGGTATGGCGGGGCCTGTCCTGGTCCTGGGTGAGCCCGTCGCTTGTCACACTGACTGTGGCAACCTGCTGGCCACACTTTAACGATGCTGCTGGTGTGAAATACCATTTCCTTTAGCTTGTGTGAGGAGTGCCAAGGACCAGATCGTCCTTTGCATGTTTCATCATCACTTGCATCTGTCCAAACTTCAGGTTTCAGTCTGATTTGAGACTTTTAACCTTCTGTTAAAGTTCGGAAGTCCTTAAGGAGAGGCGCTACAGCAACGTGAGGTTTAGGTCGTTGGAGGAAGGGGTGGTGTGAGAAACTTTGGATGGCATTTGCGTTCTCATCCCCACTAGCAGAGTCTATTACACGGTATGAGCTTGATGAGCCTCTTTTCGTATAAAACAGTGAAAAATGCAATGGTGTGGGACGGGCGATGAGCATCGAGGGTCGCGTGCACTGCTCCCAGCCGTGACGGGCGGGGGGAGAGCCGCTTTCCGCCACCTCCCGTGACTGTCCCCACCCCCGCAAAGGGGCGAAGAGCTGCCGTTTTCCAGCGGTGCGTGACCGACCCGCGGCCGCCGACCGGAGCCGGCGGGGAGGAGGCAGCGCTGCTCGCCGCCGCGGCTCCATTGGCTCCGGGGACCCGCGAGGCCGCCCCCTACCCCCCGCGCACGGGGGCGGTGCTGCCCGGTACCGCCTCGCCGGGCGCGGAGCCGCCTCGTCCCCCCCGCAGCCGCAGCGGCAGGAGCGGAGCGCNGTGCCCCGCCATGGCCGCGCCGCCCCGCACGGCGGTTTAGGTGCCCGGCGCTGGGTTTTTCAAACCGAGTCTGATCTCGATCTTGGGGGGGGGGGGGGGGGGGGNGGGGGTGCTGCTCCTCCTTCCCGTCAGCTGCACCATGCCAGCAAAAGAGTCCTGGTCAGGGCACAAAGCGAAGAGGTCTGCGGTCCGCAACTCGAAGCGGGAGAGCCGTCAACAAGATTTATTGATAGCAGCCTTGGGGATGAAACTGGGTACTCAGAAGTCGTCCGTGGCAATCTGGCAACCTCTTAAACTCTTTGCTTATTCACAGTTGACATCACTTGTCAGAAGAGCAACTCTGAAAGAAAACGAACATATTCCGAAATATGAGAAGATTCATAACTTCAAGGTAAGAAATTATGCTGCTTCTTTCTCTTTCATTTTTTAGGGTGCAGGGGCTACAGTTTGTATTTTAAAATGGGTCCAGTATTGCAAGGAAATTACACCTATGCAGCATGAGTATGACTTTCTGAGAGTGCAAATGCCTCAATTAATTTTCATTGCCAGCCAAAATCAGTGAGACGTGTTTAGAACGTGTCAGTAGAAGAGCAATGATTCTGTTGTTCTCCACTTGTGTGCATGCATTTCTTTCAATATTTGCCATATCTAAGGTTATCTCTTAGATTTGGTTTATACCAAAGGCATCTCGCTAAAAGGTGAGAAAAACCGGCAAAGTTTTCTTGCCATTCGGATGAATGGAGTTCAGTTTTACTTACGATGGTAAGATGCTGAAAAATCTTTTAGATCTGTGGTTAGAGGATTAAACTGATCTTATCTCGGTTTGTCTCTGCTAAATAGCTTTGGAGGTAAGACGCGTGTTCTGCTGCATCTGGATTGAGCAGATGGTCTGCATTTCCCCTAGTTTCTGGCTTTTCTCCTGCGTTAATGAATCGAGCGTGTCGATAGCAATGTGGTTTATTCTGAAGAGCTGGTGGAGCTGCTGGCATCAGCAACTACCTTGTATTTTAATAACATTTATGTAGTCTTCTATATAGCTTCTCAGTATTAATTGTTTTAAATAAACAGCACTCTTTGGTGAGACACGTGTCAGTACAACGTATGCATGTTTTGTGTCTGTAATAAGTGTCGAGTGAGGATTTAGTAACTTAACCTTTTGGCAGCCCAATGCATTGCACTGTAGGCAGTCTTTATTTGTGAGACTAAAGTGAATAGATGTTATGCTGAATTCCTGCAGATGACTTACAAACTTCATATATGAGTATCTGAAGCCCAAGATTCAGTTTTTAATGTGCCTTCTTTTCCTCCAGTGCAGCTTTTGCTTTTATTTATTTTAGAGGAAGGTGAAATTGTTAATATAACACAGGCATCTGATGATAAAGGCATCTGTTAATTGTCTCTTATTTTCAGCTCGGATTTCCATCATACGCATGTGCATGCGCAGATGTACACACGTGTGCACCTATCACCTGACTGGTTTTATTTAAACCACCTCTAGCTTTTGAGCACAAATCATCACTAAAACTGGGAATTTTGTATGATTAGGATGTTTTGTTTGACCTGAGTTTTTCAATAAAGCACTAATTTGAAATCCTTGTACAAAATAATATGTAAAAACAAGTGTTTAATATGAATACTTAGCAGAAAATAATCCTGCTGGCTGACAGTTAAATGTGGAGCGTTTTCTCACAGGTTCCTGAGGTGTCCTAGAGATCTGAACTGTCTTGCAACTTTCATTTGTTCCTTTAATTTTGAAGATAATTCCCAGAGATGCCAGCAGATAACGATTTTCCATGTGCTACAGTGTATGTAGGATAACACGTATTTATTTTTGCGCACACTGCGTTTCTTAGTTGCTCTCCTTTAACAGCTTAAGACACTCATGTTTTGAAAATAATCCAATCATCTGATTTGCGTTAATTTAGGATTGTTTATTTGTTTTTCTTCAAGACGCTGTTTGTGGAAAGTTGGGAAGCTGTGCATTTTCCAGTGTTTTTTTTCAGCAAACTATGTGTCTGATCCAAGGTCATAGCTATAGCACAAACTTTCCCCACTGATTGTTTTCTTTGTAACAGTCACACTGTAGTTCCTTCATACATACAGCTGCCAGAAAAATGCACCTTGAGGAGTAACTCTTTTCTCAAGTCAGTGAAATGGAGTCACCCTACACAGTTAATTTTTGATCTGAAAAAGCAGAAGGGAACAAAACCCTTAAAGGGTGTGCAGCATACAACCTACCCGCTGAAGGAATGCTGCTGGTGTTCACAAGCTCCGAGTGTGGCCACTGTCCCATTAAAGAAAAACAAAACTGTCAGTCCTTCATCTTTATTGTGTTATGGATCTGAAGTGAGTGGCCATCATTAGCTCACGTGCTTCCCTCCTTTATGATTCCTTGCATGTGTCAAATTTTTCTTCTTACATGTAGAGGCATCCTTGTTTAAAATGTCTGCGGAAGACTCCTAGGTTGCCTGCCAAGCAGCAACTGTGCCACCCGTGTGGGAAGGAAGGAAATACCAGGCCCAGAGTCTTGAACTAGGCTTTTGCAACAAAACAAAACAAAAAAAAAAGACCCAGAAATGAAATAAATTTCTGTAATTCAGCTAACCAACAGTGACAGGTGTCCCCAGAGGCTCCACCAGCAAAAAGGAGGAGGACACATGCTGCATTGTACCTCTGCAACAGATAGAGACCCCTCACCCTTTGCCAGCTCCTTTGATAGGTCACATCGCTAGTCGCAGAAACAAAGGGGTCTCAGAAATCATTTTATATTGGAAATGCCGAAACATCCCAGCAGAGAGAGGGGAAGTGGAGAACCATGAATACACAGCAACTATTGCTGTTGACTTGGAGAAGGAAGAAGATAGCGGTAGCCGCTCTAGAGATGGGCTGGGCTTAGCAAATACCTAAGAGCCATGGCCACAGGTGAGGAGACCTCCATTCTGCCTCTGCCCCTGTACATCCTGTCCCTGAGGGGTGGGCAGGTGGGGACACAGGTGGCATTTGAACCCTCAGCCTCGGTTGCTTCCAGCAAAGCTCAGGTAGAGGAATGCAGTGTCAAAGGAGGAGCATAGTGATGGTCCTCTCGGGAGTGCAGATACCTAGGGAAGGGGTAAGCATAAAAGCTGCTTCTAACTCTTAAATCTTCAAGAGGTCCCTTGTATAAATCTATTAATCAGTGTTTTACTTCAAGGGTTGTTTGAAAGAAGAATGTAAAGACAGTTCTGCTAGGAGTGCTGACATGACTGAAAGTTTTTAGTCTTATTTCATTCTGCTGTTGCGTGAGTTGTCTCCTGCCCGAGATGGGCAGGCTGGTGAGCCGGGGTGTCAGGGAGCTGTGTGGGCAGAGCTGGCTGGTAATGATCTCCAGCTCCATAATATTCTCTGAACTGGAGAGTCTGATCTCTGATAAGCACATCTCAAATGCAAATACAGAGTGGCTGAATTGTCTTAAATTAATTTCCATAAGTAAAGAAAGGGATGATGATTTATAAACGCCAGATCTGTCTGGCTAAGTTTAATGTCTGTTCCTCAGGATGAGAGCTAGGTATTAAAAATACTTCAGTTTTTAAGCACATTTGGGCTTTTTCTGATTTATAAAAAGTTTTCAATTAGCATTTCTTCTCTGTAAATCTAATATAAAAAGTTCATTTTCTATTAATTCAAATATATCAGCTAAGAAAGTTCTCCGTTGTTTGATACCGCATTTTATTTAGCTGTAATTGAATAATGGGATTTGAAGGTGAGCTAGGACTGTGTGACTTGATTGAGACTATTTGCCCATTTGATTTCTTTTGCTTTCCCTCCATCTACTCTGCTTTTCAGAAATCCAGCACACTGAATGAGATCTCTTGTAAAATGAATCATCAGACCAAATCAGGACCAGCCACTTCCCCATCCTCAAGATTTCAATCCCACCCTCTTTCACTGAAAGGCTTTTCCTGCTTTTCCGTTTCTTACCCTTTATGGGGAATAAATCTCCCTACACTCTCTGGTACGCACATATCTATATGGACACGTGTGTGTGATGAGTGTCAGATTTGCCTTCCGCTCAGTGTAGATAAACAATAGCGTCTTCCATTTTGAAGCTCAGAGAGATCTGTGGGGAGCTCTTTGAAGTGCTGACAAGGAGGATAGCTGAAGCCAGTGGTGTTATTTTCTTACAAAAAGAAGCCTTATCATAGGTGAAAATTCTGTGACATCTCGTTGAAATGGACAGAGTAGATTTCTACCTAATCGTTCCCATAAATCTATTCTACAACTGGACCCTACCAATAAGAATGTTTTTTTCTGTCCCACATAAATCTCTTATTTGCTTATCTTGTCCCTAGATGTAGCAACTGTGATAGCTTGCAAATTAAAATACAATTTCTTATCTATCTGATACCTGATCCATTCAATAATTTTAAGGGGAGGAAGTAGCTGGGTACCTTCAGGGCACGCAGGCAAGCAAAGGAAGAGCTTCAAGCAACAGCAAGAACGTGAAATTTGAGGGGAAAAGGGGCATGTGGAAAAATGACATGTGGATTAAAACATTCCAAGTTGGTAATTGAGAGGATTCCCCTTACTCAGTCATCTGGGCTTTCCCTGTTTGCATCTCTTCATCTGTCTGTCTCCCCACAACACTCCAAAGCTTTTCCTGTTAAAAAAAAAAAAAGATAACTTCTGCCCTGAAACCATCCCTGCCTGACATGGAATATCTTCTACATGTCCTTCCTACCTGATGCCATGCTTCAGACTTGGGCATTGACCTCACTTCTTTGCCTGCTGTTTGTATGGAGTGGTGAAAACAGTTAAAACTATGCTTGAAATATGTTAATGACAAGGAGGAGGAGCATTAGAATCACAGAATCACAGAAGGGGAGGGGTTGGAAGGGACTTGTACAGATCATCTAGTCGAACGCCCCTGCTCAAGCAGGTCCACCTAGATCAGGTCACACAGGAACGTGTCCAGCAGGGTTTGGAAAGCCTCCAGAGATGGAAACTCCTCAACCTCCCTGGGCAGCCTATGCCACGGCTCACTCTCATTTACAGGAAACATTTTCTTTATGTTGAAGTGAAACTTTTTTTGTGTTCCAGCTTTTGTCCCTTACCCCTAGACCTGTCAGTGGAGACAGCAGAAGAAAAGTGTTGCCCCATCCTTCTGACATCCACTCTTTAAGTACTTGTGTTAATGAGGTCATCCTTTATTCTTTTCTAGGCTAAACAGCCCCAGGTCCCACAGCCATTCTTCGTAAGAAAGGTGTTGCTGTCCCTTGATCGTTAGCCAGGTGTAATGGGATGATAGCGTGAAAGGAAGAGGAATGGAAAAATTAAGATTAACAGCAAGAAACCTCCTGGTTAGTGAAACTTGTTAAGTCAGTGAAATAACCTCCCTATCACTTTGCAAATTTAGAAGAAGCCTGGACAAAACACCTTAAAGGTCTTCATTTCCCTATAACTTTTGTGACTCAAGGGCCCTGGAGAATTTTTAGATATGGTTCTAGATATTCCTTCAGACACCTCTGTCTCCCAAGGACTTGAGGTGGCCGAACATGCTACAGGTGTTCCGTAACTGCTGGTGGTCCAAGGTGTCAAGTCAGTCTTCTGCCTAGATTAGTTCTGTGGTGCTTCTCTGGAGCAAGAAAGTGTCAGTGCTCATCAGAGCTGGACTGAAATCTCTGTTTCCATGCATCATTTTCACTAGTAAATTATCTCATTTCTCTCTTCACAAAATATGTATGTCTCCAGAAGGCCGTTTTTTTGCTGTCTTTGTGTGCAGCGTTTGGTACTGTCATGCTGTTTCTTAGTCACTATCTTACTAATGTCTGAGACAGCACAGACAATTACTTGTAATAAATAACAGTTGCAAGGCTGCTTGGTGAGCTGGCGAACATCCCCTTTCAGGCCAACACTTCTTCCAGCAAGATATCTTTTTTTATGGTTGCTCATCAGAGATGCTAATGAGTCTTTTTGTTGAGATTCCTCATCTTACTCCTCAGCTAAAACATCACCCTGGCTTTCTCTTTGAGGGTGACCCTTATGAAAGGCCAAAGGGAGCTCCAGGGCAGAGATAACATACTTTTCCAGAACTGTGGATACAATATACCCTTAAATGTGCACAGAAAGTGAAGGTTCAGGTAAGGATCGGTTTCTACTGGAGAAGCTTTGCCAGTACAGGCAGACTCCAGTATCACTTTAATGGTGAGATTGTCAGTTCTAACAAGAGTTATTCTGACAGTGAAATTAGTACTGCTTCTTTGAAATACACTCACCTGGCCCTGGCCCAGAGTTTACTGGTGTAATTGCTGCTGTGGTAGGTACTTTGCTCGTGTAAAAAGTCATTGCTTCTGTGCCAAATCTACTGTTCTGACAAAAGCTGCTCAGCAAAGCCAGGCTTAAACTCTGGGAAATAGGGAGATGGAAAGTGCAGAAGAAATGCTGCGAAAAGACCAGAAGCTATAACAAACTCTTACTATATTAAGCAGAACCAGTTTTCTGTGACATCTAACATGAACTCATTTCTATTTCTGATCTTCTGGAAACTGGGGCAGATGCTGATTTGGGGTAAATTGGTCTAGCTCTGCTGAAAAGGGGATGCCAATTTTTTTATTAGGTCTGGAACTGGCACTGAACACATTTTCAAAACATCTTTAAGTGAGTCACTGCACTGAAATGAATATTCAGAAAGAGCTGGGTGCCTCTAGCACAGTCTCAGAGGAGAGTCTGTGCACATTCTCACAGATAAGAAAACCTCAGGAAATTTTGTGTTTCTTTTAGACTCCTAGTACTTGCGGGGGAAAAAATGTTCAAAGGCAGAGAGAATATCTGGAGAACAAAACTGCAGGAAGACTTCCACAGAACTTCTGAGAAGACTCCATCAGCTCTTATGTTGTTGCTTCTGAAACTCATAGTGTATTGTAAGATGATTCAAGCCAGAAAAGCTTTTAGACATTGATGGATTTTAGTCTCCTAAGATTTATTCAATGTTACTTTTACTTTTTTTGGAAAACCCAAGACTTTTCTGGTTTCTTAGTGCCAGTCTCTGAATTCAAGCTGTGCCTCTGTTAAAGAAAAAAGAAAAAAAAAAAGCCTTCTTTCTAAATCTTTAATTTATTTAAGCTGTAATTCCCACCACACTAAGTAGTTTTATAAGTCACCAGATGTCAGTCCTGTGAGCCTTCCATGTGCACAGCCCCAAGAACAGGCCAAATCATTTCTGTGGTGAGGCCACAGGCTGGGAGTTTTGCCTCAAGTAGCACATAGCGAACGTTGTGCTCTGTCATCAACAGCTTTACCACCAAATTCACCTTAGTGTCATTGCAAAGCATTCCTTCAGGAATCTCTTGCAGTTTTATATTCTATTTGCATCATTACATGTATTCTGTTTACATCATTGCATATAACATGTATGGTATGTATATGTATGCAATTCTTATTTTAAGGATTTTACTCAGGTTTCACCTCTTGCTTCAGAATCTTTTGCATGGACATAGGTATCAAGTAACTTGGGCCTGGAATAAAATGGACAGTGTTCCAGTTTCCAGATATCAGCTTAAAGAAAATCTGCTGTTCCATCCTGCAATAAAGACAGCCATTTTATTGAATTTACAAGCAAAAAAGCCGACAACCTGCTGTTTTCCAGTCTTTCGCTCTACAACAGAACCACGATTTCCTGTTGTTACCATCTCTGCTGACACGATCAGTGCAAAACCAGAAAGTAAACAAGACATGACAGCACTTCTGGCTGCGGGTGGGTGAGGACCTGCAGGAGGGTTTGCCTGCTCCACATCCATGACAGTGTCTCTGCTGGCAACACAATGCTATTTTTACCCCACTGCTGCAGTGTGCAGGTAGCATCTTTCCTCTCGAGCTGCAGGACAAAGTCATTGGGGCAATGCCAGGCCAGCTCCCTAGGATTAACATCCCAGTTCAGCTGGACAAAGTCAGCTTCTGTTTTGGAGAGCATGTGTTCCAGTGGTCTCAGTTACTTTAACTTCTGTTACACCTTCATGTGAAAGCAATTATCTCACAGATATGGCTCTGCCGTGTGGGTTGTCATGGCAGTCTTTTCACTTTTCAGCTTACCCAGCAACAGCAACATTTGCCTCACAGGATGTGCTGGAATACTGGAAGTGCTTCAGACCCTTGTTTTAGAGGCACTGTAATCAATGTAGTATATGCAAGAACTGAATTGAAGCATTGTCCAAACTGGTAGTTGAGTCAATTGACTTTCTTACTGGTAATCTCTTCTGTACCCTTCACATCCTGGTGATCACTGCCTGGAGCAGAGGTAGATGGAAACAACATGCCTATTGGGTGCCAGCATGAGTACGTTCAGTGGCTGATAAAATCAACTGTGACAGGGAAGACAGACCTTAATAATACAGGCTGAGTTTATTGTTTTAATTGAGACTTACAATGTCTCCAGTATCCAATTAAAGGCTTGGTAGAGTCCCAACAGGGAGAATTCAGTTGGTGGAATTGCAAATTAGCTAGGACCACTGAGCTGACAGCCTCCATCAGCAGTGCCCTATCGTCCTGGGGAATTTGTCTGAAAGAGAGCAGAACTGTACCTTTGGAGCAGCATGAGTACCAGTGCTGGATGTGTGCTATTTATTCAGTCCCCGATCAGCTTGGTGTCTCCAAGCACCAACAAGGCTTCTACACTGAGTGCAGGACTCTGATAGCCTGAGAGGGTAGGTCAGCAATGTTTTTTTTCTATCCTTTTTCGAGTTGATGTGTTTCATCCCAACACAGGTGGGGATGCTCCAAAACCTGTTATTCTCACCAGGAGTTCAGTATATAGGGCCATGGAAAAGGTGCTCTGTACAGAGCAGGGTCTCGATGGAGCAGGTGTTCAGGGAGACCACAACAGCAGCCTCTCAACAAAGGAAGGCTCTTTTTTTCAAATACTATCACAAAGATTTTTGTTTTCTGTGTCAGTGTTGATTTTGTATAACCACGGTTTGTCAGATGCAGCCCTGCTTTCTTCCCAGCAGTGACTTTGCTAAAGCTCTGTCGATCTATCATGTTCTCTCATATCACATTTGCACAGCACTTTGCTGATATTTCCTCATTCCCTTCCTGCCTTGACAAGCGATATAATGTAATTCTCCCAGTTATGAATACTAATTTTCTGCAGGCTCATTCTTGGTTTTCAGATAGCAATCGCAGCTGAAAAAACTAAAAGCGTAAGAAATAGGTGGAGTTACGAGATACAAGGGTAACTGACTGCAACAGTGACCTTTATAGGGCCTGAGAAATCATGGTGAGATGTCTGCTTGAGGAGTTCACAGCTTGTGGTATCATCTGTTGTTGGAGTCACTGGATCATTTATTATTTTGGTTCTCCTAAAACTTTGTTTCTTTTTCAGAGAAATAGTTTAATCAAATGCAAAACCAAAATAAATGAAATTCTACAATGCTTATAGTTATTAATCCCAGGAGTTAAGCTATTTTTCCCTACGTATAAGAAAATGTCTTTCAAGCTTAAGCAACAAATTGTCCTCCTACACAAAATCACAGTAGTTAAATGTTTATTATACCTTGCTGATGTTGCAGGAGAGTTCAAAATAGAAATGCCTAGGTGTGAACCCAAAGTGAGGTTTTCCTGATACCTCACACTTGCAGGACAGCCTAATAATAAGATTTTATTACAATTTAATAGTTTTTGAAAGGGGATTTTTTTTAAAAAATGATCCAGATTTTTTTTCTGAATTGAATATTTCCCTTGGAATGTTACAAACGAAGATTAAAACCAGTTTATCTTGTTCTCCCACCCATATTCCACATTCTTAAAAAAATCAGTCACAGTTGAGGCTTTACGGAAAAGAGAGAAAAAGGTTTTTGAGACAGGAGTGAGAATGGAAGGGCTGGGAGTTATAAAACCACAGTTGGCAATCTTGCTCTCTCATGTTTTATAAGACAGTAAAATGTGCATATGGCAGATGCTCTTTTTATAAGGGGAAAGAAACCCCTTGGAATTTAAGTCAGGATCTTTGGGACTCTGCTGGGTGTGTTTTTAGAACTTTTCGGGAAAGCATGTTTTAGTTTTGAAAACAAAAAAGCAACTTGGCAGGTTTTTAGAGTGAAGAATTATATATAAAAATCATAATGCTATATTAAACAGTGTCACGTAATAAATGTAGTATTGTTTGCAGGTGCTGGCTCTTGAGTTAGCAAAGGGACGCAAACGTGTTTCTTTTCAAGCATGCTGCCAGGCTCCATTCTGCAGGTTGAAACAGGATTAGAGGTTGTTCTGACCTCAGAAGACCAATTTTTTTGCTATTTTCTGGCATCACTTACTGTGTCTGATTTCATTTGCAGAGATAGTGTGTGTTCAGACCAGTGCATGGTCAGACATCCAGTTCTGCTCCCTGCTAGTGGGAAGATTAACACTCCGGCACTGCTGAGCTCTGGGAAAAGACAGTACCTCTTAGAAACCCCAATAGAGGCTTCAGAGCTGATCTTGCAGGGTTGTGTACACCAGAGGCAGCAGGACACTATGCCAGAGGGCCTTCCTATTGTATATCAGATAAAGGATGAAGCAAGGCAGAGCATTATGGAATGTAGGAGAACCTACCCTCACCTTTTAATTTGTTTTGAATTTGTAATCTAAATAATGGATAAGAAAGAGTCATTTGGCCAGGGCAGTGTAAAAGCTGAGCAGTCTCTGAATAAACCTTCTAACAGAGAAGTGAATTTCTTAACCAATGATACAGAAAGGCATTGGATGAAAGCTGGATGCATGGGATGAGAAAACGGTGCTAATGATGCTGAAAGGATGATCCTGAAGGGGAAAGTCAAACTTGCTTTTGTGAAGGGTGGCCAGTACATGCAGTGTTGGTAGAGAAGATTAAAGTCTGGTTTGTCCTTGTCATTTTTAAGTTGATGATGAGTCATATAAATGTCTCTGAGGGGTGAGCAGAGAGCCAGGATAATGCCAGGGGAACTGGCTATAGTAGGAATAACAGAATCATAGAATGGTAGGGGGTTGGAAGTGACCTCTAAAGATTATCTAGTCTAACCCCCCAGCTCAGGCAGGTCTGCCTAGGTCAGGTCACACAGGAAACACGTCCAGGCAGGTTTTGAAAACCTCCAGAGGAGGAGACTCCACACCCTCTCTGGGCAGCCTGTGCCAGGGCTTCCTCACTCTTACAGTAAAGAAGTTTTTCCTTAAGTGGAACTTTTCCAGCTTTTGTCCATTACTCCCAGTCCTATCACTGGACACTGCAGAACAGAATGTCGCCTCATCTTTTTGACATACACCTTTTAAATACTTGCAAGTGTTAATGAAGTTCCCTCCTCTTAGCCAGGCTGAACAGCTCCAGATCCTGCAGCCTTTCCTCATAAGGAAGATGCTCCAGTCCCTTGATCATCTTGGTGACCCTGCACTGGGCTCTCTTCAGAAGTTCTCTGTCTCTCTTGAGCTGGGCAGCTCAAAATTGGACACAGTAGTCCAGATGAGGCCTCACCAGGGCAGAGTAGAGGGGGAGCAGAACCTCCCTCAAGCTGCTGGACACACTCTTCTTGGCCACGAGGGCGCATTACTGGCTCATGGTTAGTTTATTGTCAACTGGGTCTCTCTCTGCAGAGCTGCTCTCCAGCAAGTCAGTCCCAATGCATTGATGCATGGGGTTGTTCCTCCACAGGTGCAGGACTCTGCACTTGTCCTTGTTGAACCTCATGAGATTTCTCTCTGCCCAACTCTCAAGCTGGTCAAGATCCCGCTGAATGGCAGCACAGCCTTCTGGGGAATCAGCCAGTCCTCCCA